>JARRAA010014897.1:0-15964 GCA_030557295.1 Ecitodaemon sp. MM-2014 | reverse complement strand
GCGCTGCAACATCGGTAACGGCGTACATGCTCTTTATCTTGAATTATACGCGCTGCAGCGCTGAAATCTTGCGCTAGGTGCGCGAACGCAGGGAAAACGCGAGATAATATAAGTATACGGCCATACCTATGCAGGTGCGATGTTTTCACCTGCAGCGATATCATTGCGCACCTTCATTGTCAGCTGTCGCGCGCGACAAGGCTCTCAATCAAATTTTAAAACCAAAATCGTTGCAGAGTGATTTCAAAACAAAAAGAAAAATGTAGGAAAACAAGCGAGCAGCGTGAGCGACGCGCAGCACCGCATTAGTTCGGTTCGTCGTCGACGTTGTTCATTCAAAAATAGTTCTGGAATATTTTAACAATTTCCTGTCGCTCGTAGTAACCACGAAGCTTCGCCCGTCGTCTACGAGGTGCGCGAGCACGCCCGACTCCACGGTCCGCGCCGCGAGGCGTTATCTGCCTACGAAATCGAAAACGAAACGTTCGGTTTGTTCGCTCGTCGCCGCGAGACGCCAAGAAGCGACAAGTTGGCGTGGCATTGTGAGCAAGAAGGTGTAGCGTCGGAGTTATGCCGGCGCGATGTTTTGAATGCCTTTTCTGGAGGACGCGGCGTTCTCAGAATTATAGGCGCTTTTACCAGAAAAAATACCGAAGCGCCGCCGCGGACGATCCGCCGATCGCGTTCGGCCGCGTCCGACGCGCAGACACGCGAAGACAACGGCGCGGCGTCGATTCATTAAAAAAACAGGTTGACAACGCGCGTAAACACGCAGCCGAAACGGCCCAATAAACCAGCCGCGAGCCCCTTCGGCGCGGCGCAACGCCGGAGATAAGTTAAAAACGATGTATCCGAGATTCCGCCGACTGTCCGGCCCGCGGCGCGTATCGCGAGCGAGCGCATCCCTCCCGACGCGCAGACGTTCTATGCAGAAAAACTTGCGTGGCCCGCTTCGAAAAACGACGCAAAACGTAAAACAAAACGCGCCAATCGCCAGCTAGAGCGTGAGAATCAGGCGCCGCCAACTAACCTCCAAACGCAACCTCTGAAAGCGGCGCGCCGCGGCTTCTTTTTCGATTCATTCGTCGCGGCAATTATAAATAGCTACCTACTTAAAATTCCCGAATAATCCTCCCTCGAACGCGATAAAACCCCGAAACGCTAGCTCCGGCGAGTTAGACCTTCGGGCCGACTATTACCGAGTCACCAGACCATAAATAAGATAAACGTTAATTTTGACCGAGTGGCAAGATGCGCATGATTAGAACGCCTTCTTCTCGACCGGCGATCGGCGCCTTTGACCCCGTCATCGGACGCTCCACGACGCGGCGCGCTACGACCAGCGTCGGCATCGACAGGAGGCATTAGTTTACGAACCCGTTCCGGGCGACTCATTCAGAAAACCAACGAGCTCGCCGGAAAGGCACCGCAGCCTCACCTCTCGCGACCGGAGTGTGGATGCCCGCTGCGAGCGGCGCGCTACCGTGCGCGAGCCGTAAATAAAACGTCGGAACCAAGATGCGTATCAAATTTAATTTTCGGCGCGTTAATATTTTCGTTTCTTTTTCGCCGCCGCGTCCGCGAACAATGCTCGCCGTAAATGCTTCGGCGCCTCCTTTGATGCGCAGCCATGAAATAAACATTCGCGAGTCTATTATTTGAAAAACACGCCATTTGCATAGCGAATTTAATGAATGGAGGCATTCGCGGCGCAGGCAAAATATTAAAATTAAAACTGTCATAATATAAATTTGCTAAATTTGCTTTTAAATGCGCCGTTAATGGAACGCTCCAAATGCGCGCGTCGCTTCTTCTTTTAATTCGAAGCGCATTAGCAACATTGTGCCGCGGCGTGATCATGTTCAGTTTATACAATAACGAAACGTATAATTTTAGCATTTTAGCAAGCTATAAATAGTTTAGCATACGAATGATCGAATTAGCATATGAATTATGGCAAATTTGTCCGCCATAAATCACGACGTCGGTTTTTATTGGTCGGTTAAATGGGATAAACTAATTGTGAAAAGTAAATGCCCGCCTGCCACATGACGTCCGCGCGATATCAGCGCGCGACCATTAGCGCATCATTTGCTCGCCGGTCAAGCTTCAATCGCGCGCGCAATTAAAAATCGAGACGTGCTCCGCACGAAATTATATCGCGCCGCGGGCGTGCGAGGCCTTCCAATACCGCTCGACCTTTCAACTGCTTTAACGGTTGCCGGTCGCGTTGCGTCTGCAAATTGGCTGCAGATTTTGTAAGATCTGGCGCCGTTTGCTTTTGCAACAGAGTTTCGCGTTCGCATTGTGCGCAACAAGGTAGAATAAATTCTATATATTCTAAAGCTTGCGGTATTCACGAATTTAAGCACGATTGCTTCTGACATCGCTGTTTAATCATCGTAAACATACGTATTTATGCTTCGGGGCGTTCCTCTTTCATTGTGACTCGCTTCGTTTTGTTTTCCGCGGCTTGCAGAATGGCGATTCTGTCTGCCATTTCGCTAATGACGGTTATTAAATTAATACCTAGGTAGCCGTTTCGATCCGAAATTGAAATGGTTTCATCAGCCCCTGCGCTTTGTCGACGCACAACTTTCTACTCGTCTGCGGCGCCGATGTCGTGGGTCGCGTTACATTGTCATAACTTTTCCATTCCGGCGTAAAAGCAGCAAGCTTGATCCGAAGCGTAATTAAAACTCATTCCGTCAATTCTCTTTTGATTAATTGTGAACACACGAGCGGGCGGCGCGGCGGCGGTTAAGGGCCGCCGGGGCGTCGGTCCTGCCGAGCGCCGGCGTTCGGTTTCATTCATTCAATCCGCTCTCTTGTCTCCCGCCCGGGGTTGAGCATCGACTCGCGCACGGTGTTTATCTCCGCGGACCAGTCGCCGTAATTTCCATCTCAATCGTCACTTTTAATGGAAGGGGCTCGACCGCCCCCCCCGGAATTGTTTCCTTGATTGCAGTGACACAAAACGCTGCGCAACGTTCGATCGCATTTCATTTAGTAAGACGTTAATTGAATTTTACTCCGCAGTGTTTCACGCCGGCAAATAAAGGAAATTTGTCTGTCAGAAGTTTTTCGGCTGCCCGAAGTGTACCTTGTGATAAAGGTCGTGATGGCTGCGACAGAGGGCCGATGAGCATTAGGCGTAATCGTCGCCATCATCATTAATTCGGACGAAGGGCGAAGTGCGTCGTCGGCGATGCGGACGGATTCGACAGCGCGCTGACGTCCTGGCGCATGCGCTCCGACGCGGGGCTCTTACAGAAAGAGTTAATAAATCGTACGTTCGTTGGTTGGTCGTGCGGGCCACCATTCGCAGGTACCGTGCCCAGGTAATTGCGTTTTATGTCCGTAATAAATAACTGTCCTCTGACACGTCTATGCTCCATTAAGAATCACCTTCCTTCGACAGCTCGCGCTACCATTCATTAATTACGCGGCGCTCCGCAACGAAGAACGCGCGGCGCACGCATCGCGACATCAATGTGTCGGCGTCGAAAAATAATTAAGCAAAGCATTTGTCGGTGCGCTTCCTGAGTCGTTTTCGATTTTGTCGGGCACCGCGTCGCCGGCCGGCGGATGATAACGCGACGCGCCGCCGCCGCCGCCGGCCGCCCGCCTTTGATGGTGCCAGTTTGTGATGATAAACGACGACGCGTTTGTCAGTGCTGGACGACATCCGGCGAGCGACTATGTAAACGTCGCGCAAAGACGACGTCGTTTCGGCGGCTATCCGCGCGCGATTGCTAATAAGCGCACGATACGCCGCCGCGCGCCGCCGCCGCCGCCGCCGCCGCTAACGAGTGTAATGCGACAAAGACGCGGCGCGGCCTCATAAGGCCGCAAGTGCCTACGCACGCAAGCACTCGACGCGCACAAACCAAACACTCGTCGGGCAAGCCGCTCCGTGTGATGAGACCAAATATTTTTGTTGTTTCTTCACTTACATCTCCGGTGAGCCGCATTAAGGATGACGGAGCGCCGATGTCAAAGGGAAAGCGCCGACTGTTTACACGGCAAAGACAAAAAGGCGGAAAGACGTTAATTTTCTGCGAATCAATCCTGCGGATCTTTCGGGAAACGAAGACTAGCGGGGCGAACGGCGGCCATGCAAATTGCGCGAGTTAGGACGCCTAATAGACTTAATCTTGTCGTTTATGTTCAACATTCACGCGGGATAATTAGCAGCGACGCAGATCTCGGGCGCACAATGAGGTCCTGCTCCTAGGCGCGCCGCGGCGCTCCCATTGAATCCTGGTGTTTGCGAATTCTAATTACGGGTGCCGCAAGCGACGCAAAATTAAACTTTCATCAGCTATTACCATATGAGAGAACTCTAATTAAGGTGAAGTGCGCGGCGCCATTGTTCGCGGGGCGCCGGCTTTGCGCCGGCGACCGGCGTGCCTACGGGCGGCGCCGCCGCCGCCGCCTCCGCCGAGCGCCGTCGCTATTAAAACAACACTAAATCCATTTCGCGATTTGAAACGGCGGCGCTTTGTGCGCGGCGCGCAAACGCTGCGCGATAAACAATTAAACGGCCGCGGGACGCAACAATGCCGCCATTTGAATCCGTCACCTCGGCGACGCGCGAACGAAAGAAATCGATGCGTTTCGTTCGCCGCTTTGCCGGCGCGCACACGCATTATGCGCTCGCGGCCCGGCGCGCACAAAAGCTTGTTGCCATAATGCGTAATTAATTCAGATTAAAATCGCGTTAAATGAATAATAGGTGCGTTCCGCCAAAGCGCATGCACTTAGCATATCATTAATTAAATTCCGGCTTGTTATTGCAGACGTATTGAACTCGTTGCGCGCCGAGAATCGCAGTCGCATCGGCAGAAAGAAGAATGCGCCAGACGAGCAGCGCTCGCGTCGATTGCGCCGTCTGCCCGCCAGAGGGCAGGCGAGCGACGTGCGCGGCAACCCGCGTCTCTTTTTTTAGCCGAGCGATTTTAATTAACGTCAAATTTCAGTGAGGTTCTTTCTCTTAAAGCACCATCAATCTTTCAGTCATTTCGAGCGGCGCGCACACGTCTCCTCTTCCTTCGGCGCTTCCTTTGGGAGCTCGTGGCGGACGTCCAAGCCCAGCGCGCGTCGCTGGCATTATTTGCATAATTTCCGTCTAAAAATGCGTGTAATTGTTGTCATGTGTGTGCGCTCGCACTCGTGCGAGGAAGTGATGCGCTCGGCTACATGTGTCGCATTTGTCAGTTTTGTATTTTTTAAGCGCGCCTCGGCATCCCGGCCTATTTCTCGGATGCGCGCTCGAAATAAAGCGTCGGCGCCGACTTTGTAGCGAAAGGAAGCGCTGGCGTCGAGCGCGCGCGCTTCGCACATAAAACACTAAAATTGGATTTGTTTTGACGTCGGAGTGCCACAAACTGCCAGCCGGAAAATACTCGCTAATTAGTATCGTGAAATATGACTTCATCTCGGGCCGCGTGCGCGCGAGATCTTCGCGCAGGAGTGGAAATAATTTCGCGGTGATTTAGCGCCGCGTCTCGAGCGAATTTCAGCGAAAAAATCGTGTCTTTGATGTTCCACGGCGGGTCCTTCGATTATAAGCGATTAATAACGAGCGGCGCATCCGTCCGCGCAGCGGCCGAAAGTGGAAAAACACGACGAGGGAGTTCGCCGGTCTTCAAAGCCGATGATGATGTTGTCATCGGTTGTCAGCCTAGAACCAATTTAGCCCTATAAGGCCAGCGCCTTCGTTCGCTTTTAATGAAGATACAACAATATCTTATGCGATGCTTTATCTCTGCGGCGCGCGCGATTTATGGAGTCAGTTTTTACGGAGCGCATCGGTAAAAACGGCGGCCAGACGCTCTCCAGGCCAGTCGGCGCCCCCGCCCGGCGATGCGCCGCTAATTGAGCGCGAGACTCGCGTCGCGCTTGCTCAACCTAAGCCTTACGTAATTAGTTGCGCGCGTCGTAAACGTTTTAGCGCCGCTTAATGAAGCGCAATAAAACACCCGAGCGGCGCACTTTGCTTCGTCCCCACCAGCCGTCATATTATATGTTAATTATTTAAGATCGCATCCATGGAGTGGAGTCGAATTAGACCCTCGCCTCGGAACAATAGGCGGCGGCCGTCTCGCCAGGCCTGCAAGCGGCGGCAGCATCCCTTCGGAACGCGTGCGCGCATTCTACGAATGCCTGGGCGCACGCAATTGATGTATAGATGTAGAACGCTGAATCGGTGTCCGCCGCTGGTGGTCCTCCGGTTCGATATTAGTTCGGCCGGACATGTCCATTGTCAGGCGAGCGGGACGCGCTCGCGAGGCCGGCCTGACGATCGGACCGCACCGATGTCCGCCGATCATGTTGTAAAGCTCGCCGGCGGAAAAAAGTCCGCCGCATTGTTTTTACTCCGGGCCCGGCGACGGACGCCGCGGAACGCGACGAGACGGCCGCTCGCCGGAACGAAAAACGCGCCCAAGCGCCGTCGCGAAATATTAATAAATCCGACGCGAACAATACGCTCGCTCGCAAAACGAGAAAACAAATTCGAGCGCGAGCACCATCCCCGCAGCTCGAACACGCGAAATATTCGTCCGGGTTCGGCCGCGCGACGACCATAATGGTAATGCGATCAATTTGTTTATGCTCGCCTGTCAATTGCTCATGAATTCTTTATGCAAATGCGCGCGATGCTCTCCGGCATCGTTGAATTTTAATGGATTCCTCGGGATGCGCAACAATGGACTTGGCCATAATTGGTTGGAAATTTGGCCGAAATTAACTGGAAATGAAACGAGCCGAATATAAATAATGAACGAGTCACTTTATTGCAGCTTAAAACACACGAAATATTGGTAAGTCATCCATAATATTTATGCAGTACAATTCTTTAATTTTTTTTTGTTTGTTTTTCGCTTTGTTCAAAATCACCGCTCGATTGCGCGCAAATCTCGCTATACGCTTCACTGTCACAGAAGAAGATTGAGTGAGTGATATGTCAAATGTTAAAACAACAAATTAGACTTTAGATCCATGCCACTTGTTCCAATATCCACGTATTATTACACAATGATTCATCTTTGTATGTATGCGCAGTGTGTGTATGTGTGTGTGTGTGATTAATATTTGAGTGTGTCGCGTTACATCGCATTCTCTTCACGCTTCTCTTTAATATACAATGCAGCTCTCTATAATCGTTAACTTATATTTTTTTGTATGCGCATATTATTCTTATTAGTACATAATAATATTTTTTTAATAACAAAGATTCTTTACTTACGCTTCTACTCTAATTACATACATATAGATACAAGATGTTTATACTGCTGCGGGCGGAGCGCAGTCGTCAATCAACCAACGATGGAGAATAGGGGGTTTTTGACATTTTCGTTTAAGTTACTATGTACAAGATGATGACCTAGTGCGCGCGCGCACGTCGCGAATCGTCCGTTTTTTTTTTTTTGGGAGAAACAACAAGTTATTTTATGTCTTCATATCACAATGACCGTTCGAGAGCACACCGAGTCTTCTCCGACGTCACGCAAGAGGATATTCCTATAGTTTGGCGAGTGGATGAGAGAGTATGCGTTACGGCTGAGTTTATAAATTATTGTCCACTTTTATGTACAACACATCCGGAGGTAGTAGAAGATCAGGGCCACAGGGGGATCGGTAGTCAGGCCTTGTTGAGCGCCATCGGCTTGAGGGGCGTCTCGGAGCCGGACGATATCGAGGACGTCGACGACGGCGACATGCGCGACGAGTTCGTCGCGAGGCCCAGGGGCATGCTCGTCATTGTCGCGGTCGTGGACGCCGGTAGCGATGCTTTGGATAGGAGGTGTCCGGCCGGATGGCCGGCGCCGAGAAGATTTCGCGAATAGGTCTCTAGGAGAGAAACGTCCGGTGCTCCGGCACTGCCACCAGCCGCTGCGAGGTGCTGCGCCGCCGCCGGTCCATAGAGACTGCGATAGAACTCGTGGGTCCGCGCATACGGAGAGGAATGCAATCCCGGCGGTGGTAATCTCCCTCCGAGCGGAGGCATCAGTCTGCCAGCCGCCGTCGAATAGAACGACGAGGACGCCGATTGCGGCGCACCGTCGCTCTCCTTGCTCGCCATGTCGGCCAGGGACCATATTCGAGGTTTGGACGCTACCGAGCCGGACAGCTGGGACGGGGAGCCCGAAGAACGCGGCGGCATGAACGCTGGGTGAGATCGATCGTAGAGGCATTCGGGACTGTCCGGCCCGCTGTCCGGCCGGGATTCGCTCCATTCGCTGCCCGTGTCTGGACCCAACCTGGGATGAGGCGGCCGGTCGCCGTCCTCGCTCGAGCCGGTGCCCGAATCTTTGGAATCTGCAATAAAACCAAGGCGAATCTAAGAAAACAGCCCCGCTTTGACGACTCCCATCTTGACGACCGCCGCGCAATGAAGACACCCTTTCGACAGACGAGGCGCGCTGCGAAAGCGTACGACTTACCTATTAGATCTTTCCCGTCGGTGCTTTTATGATCTTGGTCGTCGTCGTCGTTGTTGTTATCTTCGTCCTCGACGCGATTGCGCGGCTCCCAGGTCATCTTGTTCTCCTTCTTGAGTCGTCGCCGCGCGTTGGCGAACCACGTCGACACTTGCGTTAAGGTCATCTTGGTGATGATCGCCAGCATGATCTTCTCGCCCTTCGTCGGGTACGGATTCTTTTTGTGCTCGTTGAGCCAAGCCTTCAACGTGCTCGTCGTCTCGCGGGTGGCGTTTTTCCGACGCGCGCCATTGAGATCCATGCCGTATCTGCAACAAAAGTTACAGAACTTTGTTAAAGAAGCGCACAAACAAAGACTACGTTGGAGCGCCGAGAATCGCGATCGTAATCGAGTTGTAATCTTAAGAGGAGTAATGACCGATCGAACGGCTTTTCACTCTTTTCTACGCTCCGCCACGCCGAGAGAGATAAATACGGGAAAATTCGATTTCCGAGACGATCGCCATTACATTACGCGACGCGCTTAACCTTTATCAGAGATTAAACTCCTGGATTTCTTCGGGCATGCTGCTGCGGATGTAGCGATTTAGTGGAACTGCTGAATTGACGAGATCGAAATTAAATTTTCCAACGATTCCTTTCTGCCCGTCGACAGCGCATCGTTTTTATATATAGAGACGTCGAAGGGTAGCGCGCGAGGGGCGGGCGCCGTGTCTGCCTGCGCCTGATAACATCGGATATCTAAATCGGACCAGATGTGCCGGCGGAGCTGTCTTACAATCGAGATGACATACATCGGGCACGAGGGGCGCGACGGGACTTCTTCTCCGCGCGCAAAATTGAAACAACCTGTCATGGTCCCTTTCAAAAGCGTCAACGCCGGTTCCATTCTTACGCGCGCGAGTCTCGGCGTCGACTTTTTGTTGCACCTTTCGCGCCCGGGTGTAAAAATAATTTCGAGCAAATCCCGGCGGTCGTGGTGCGCGTCGATGTACATACAAATGGAAAATTAATAAAGCTGTCATGCCCCCCCTTTCGGATCGCGGCGCGGATCCGAACGAAATTAAGCAGCCGCGCGTAACGCTTCAATCTGACGATCGCGGAGGGCGTGTGTTTGCCGACAAACAGAGCGCCAGCCAGGCGGGCGCATCCGCCGGGTGGCAATTTAAAAATCAACGCCGGAAAGATCCGCCAATGTGCGCGCGACGCGAGCGGCGGCAATGCCATTTTCTGCGGGCGCGCTCCCCCGTGCCTAACTGATCGCATTATCAGCTTGTTTCCATAGCAATTGCTAATCGGAGCGCGCCATGCAGATCGCTTCCGCGCCGGAGAGTACCAATAAACGCGCGGCGCGGCGCGGAGGCTGCGCGGCCGACGTTTCCGCAGCGCTCGCGCGCTCTCTTCGACCGTCTGCGCGCGTAATAATAGTCAGAAACGGGGAAGATGAATGAAATGCACATAATAAGCCGAGACGCGGAGAGAGCTAGTGGAGCGTCACATGTCTCGTCCATTATGGAAATTCGTTTTATATGCGCTCCTCGGAGGGCCGAGCGCGCGAGGCGGATCGTAAAGCATTTCGGGCATTTAAAATGTTTATCGCCCGGCGGTCAGGACGGCGAAAAATAGTTCAGGAGTCAACACGTACTGGACGCATATCATCAAAGTTATTGTCGGCTCGGCGACGCCAAAGGAGCGACGTCATCACAACAGTCGTCAACAGTCGTTTGTCCCGCTCGCGCTCGACGCTCGACGCGCCGCGAGCACCGTGAAAATACGTCGCCGCTTTTTTCGACGCCGCGCCAGTCGTGGCAACAATGCATCGATTACCTGTCTCCGAGCTAGATCAAGATCCCCGAGACAGTCAGCGTGTCGACGATATTACTACAGCAGCCGCTGTATTCATATAATACCGCTAGACGTATTAAACAGCGCGTGTTGACTTCTGCTTTTGACACCTTTTGTTATAAGGCCGGAGGAATTGAATGGAAAGGGGCAGAAGGCGGAGGAATCGGAGAGCCGCGAGTTGATCGGATCAGCAACGGATGGAGGAGAGCGACGCGGAGACAGTCATTAGGGCGTTTCGTCACCGTTTTGACAGAGCTGGAGAGATGTGCCGCAGTGATGCTCTGCAAGATTGCACGGGGACGCGACGTTCCCCTGCGGCCGCTTGCAAATTTATGCAAAAAACACGGCGAACCCGAAGGCGAGACAAAATTTAACGACGCACGCACGGTTTGACGTATCGATTTATAATTACCGTCGCTTTTTTATCCAGCGAACGCGTGCGCTGTTAGAAGGTTAACAGAAGTTCTTATTTATGTAAATGCGCGACGGGCAGATGGAAGCGCTCGCTGGCCGTCCGGGTTGACTCGGGAGTTGGAAATTGATAGGAGCAGACGCACGAGGTCCGCGGCTCTCGGCAGGTTCCAGGCCGACGTCGACGTCGAGTAGGCTTCTTCGTCGCATGCGCGCCGAGCACCTGGCGGGCATGCACGGCCGAGCGCGCGCACTCGTTAACAGTGGCGGAGGCCCACGGTTTATCGCCGCCGTCGATCTAGAATTATCGCGGGACCATCGGCAATCTCTTAAAACGCGATACCTTATACTTAAAGTGTCTCTGTTGATTGGCGACGCTCGACGTGCCGGCGACTCGGGCGCGTCAGGAAGACAACGAATGCAAATTTCGTTCGGTTAGGAATTTGTGTTTTTCGAACAAATCCGGCGACCGTTAGCGCGTCAAAACTGATCGATCGCGTCGCGCCGCTACGGTGAGTCACCGTTTGAGACCAAATCGGATAGCCTACGTGCGCATGTTACTTAAGCGTCGCCGGAAATCTGTATGCGTGCGGGCGATCCGTCGATGACGAAAGATGTAATTGGCGATGGTCTTCCGTCCACGTGCGGCCGCCGACGGAGAGGCCAACGTCACCGCAGCGCTCCGGACAACAATAAAATTACACGCCGACACGACAAAAACATAACGCCGTCGGAGCGATCGCTACGCGCTGCAACAATCGTCGATAAACTTCCGAACGCGGGCGCGGAATATAAATTATCGTCACGTCCCGGCTCGCATCGAGCATGCAATCGCCGCCGCGCCGCGTCGGCCAAACGAGGTAACGAGCGTTGTCGAACTGATGTCATTGTTTGTTGGCGCGAGAAAAAACAATGGCGATTACTTCTCGACGCTTTTTGGTAATGTCCGGAGCGCGCGCGCACACCCGATCGCCGGCACGAACACGTACGCAGCGCACGCCGAAAACGCACAACAAATTATCTTATCGCTTTTGACATAATTATAAATAATTAAATTCAATTATCGTTTGCCCTTTGAGTTCACGCTCGTCGTTAATATCATCATCGGTAGAGCGAGATCATCAATCATCGCCGGTTGAGAATGACTGCGCATGTACAAACGCTCGACAGTCGGCGGATATTTAACTTTTAACGGATCTTCTGTCCGACGTCGGGTGGCAGAGGACTACCTGGAGGTGTTGTGCCTTCTGGAAGGAGCGACACCGCGCGCAGTTTTTCGAAGGCAGCGAGGCGAAAAACCGTATAATCAATTTCAATTAAGCAATCTCCGCGGTTGTTTCGCCGCCCCCTAAGCGCGAGTGCGTTTTTCGAGGGGGTGCAGCGCGTCATTTATTATTTAGACCGATAACTAGCGCGAACCGCCGGCAACACACCCCGGCCATTTGATATCTACTTCGCGTTGGCTTTTTCCCAACTCCCCGAGGGTCGCCCGCGCCGCGCGACACCCCCTCGCGCTAATGCGTAAAAGTTGGCCGCACGTCGACAGTTCGTTCTGAGGTGACACCGAGGTGTAATCAATTCTCCGCACTCGAATCGTCGCGCTGCACGCACGTAAATAATTAATACAAGCTCGGAGACTTACCCGTTGAATGGATAGCCGGCGAAGGCCGCGTCGTAGGGGTGGTAAACGGACGGATACGGCCACGACGCCGCTCCCGCCGCCAGGTTCTCCTTCAGCTCCAAGCCGGCCGCCTGCAAAGAAGCGTCGAACGTCAGATTAGATGCTCCGAAGTCGCGATGCATTCTCGCCGGCGTATAGCAACCATTTCGATCGCCAATAAGTTTTAATTGAATAATCAAATCGTGGAAACATTTGTAACTATCCGGCACGCGGCTATCGGGTCGCATATTACTTATTAACTAATTTTAAACAGTGACCTATTGGCCCGCAACGCTCGCATAAGATAAATTGAAAACATATTTGTTGCCCGAACGCTTCATTAATCGCTGCGCTAACATTAACGCTTTCGGAGCGTTAGTGCAAAGTGACAAACGCAACGCCTTCGTCTAGACACTCTTCCACACAGGGACTTGTGACCGAACGTGGAAGAGCGAAAGACTAAGCAGAATAATTTAGTTAACATGACAGTTGAAATTTAATTATGGCCAGACACATGAATATGAATGGTCATCCTGCGAGGATTAAGCCCGTCTCGGCTCGGAACGGAGCCAAACTATGTTAACAAATAAACGACAACAAAAACCAACAACAACAAGACAACACAGAACGCACTATGTGCGCTCCAAGCATACATCAGCGAAGCCCACTGAGCGCACAACGCCACAACTATGCAGCGATATAAAACATGGGATGAAATGCGTTTTGTCATAAATCAGGATTGGGACGTGTCTATATAACTTCATTACGGATTATTATATTAATCACTCGCCGCTTGTGGCACAACAATGGGCCTGACAGCGCATGCGAGAGCGTCCAATGTGTCTTCTGGTTTGGGTGCCGTTTGCGCTGCGTTTTTATTCATCCGCGCCGTGCGCGCACAAAAAGAACGAACAACATTCGGGGCGCGCTATCTCCGCGCAAGAGACGCGAGATTATTTATTATTGATTCGTTTTTAACTCGACGTGCACGTACGCGGCGCGCATCGCGAGGAGCCTTTTTTTCCGACGGGACGCTGCGTGCCGCGCGAACGGCCGGAACGGCCATTCGAGACCGGAGATATTCGCTCGAATCTGCGCGTATTCAGCGATGAATTTAAATCGCGCATTTTGTGTCCCGCGACCAGAACGGCCGGCGTCATGAACGATGGCGTTGCGAGCGCACGCGAAATTCTGTCTACAGCTAAATAAATATAATTTAATTAACGATCGCGCTGATGCTTAGACTCCACGTGTGTACGTAAAAGGGCATTAATTAGTAACACGTTGGTGCGCGCCGCCACACCGAGAACACGGTAAGAAGAGATTGCGCCTGGCGGCAACGAAGAAAATTAATTTTCGCGCATTTGTGTGCATCCATCAAGTGTGCCATAACGAAAGATCCACTTCTGGAAACGGCTTATTTGCATGCGCCACGCGCGCGCACAAATAACCGATTTCCATGCGATGGCAGCCCGCTGACACGCTGGGATGATGACATCTGCTTATTGTGAAGTAGGCTAGATCTGTTTTACTGGACATTTGTATTGTCCGATCGAAGAGTGCGCTTTTCGCTCATTCGCGTACGTTTAATCGGCGCGCTGTTTTGCGGATCGTTAAGTAGCGTACAAATAAAGCATGACCAATAATAGGTGGAAAACGAATCGAAAATGGATGGCGCCCGTAAACGGTGGCGCGCGCGCTCGCTGCGAGCGCTCGGAATGCTCGTGTAATATTCCCTGTATGTTTGATTATTTAATCGCCGCAAATGGACGCGCGCCCGGATTGAAACAATGTGCCCGAACATAATGGCAGCGAATGTAAAATTTTGTAAGAGTCACGTTCACGAACGACCGTCATCGGTGCCAGGCCGGCGCGGCGCGACGCCCGCGGCAGCGTTTTCGATATTTTGACGCGACGCTGCAGACGCACATCCTGTGTCAAATGTCAACGTTCAACAGCGACAAATGCGTGCGGCGCCCGGGCACAAATCGGGGAAACAAGCGCGGATCGATCGGGTTTGGAATTGCGGCAAAAAGTCACAAGCCGGTCGAGCGTCCGGCGTGGGAAACGCGAGTTGCGACGAGGCACGACTTCTTATAAGGTGATCAGATTGATCGTACGTACCGTTGAGGTGTAGAACGGCGCTTGGTCCGCGCCCAGAGCCGGAAAGTAAGCGGCCATGCCTTCCGGATAGGGGGCGCTGTACATCGACAGCGCCGGGATGCCAGGGACACCGCCGGCCAGACGCTGGTACCCCAGCAGTTCGTACTGACAAGAACACACACTCTGGCCGGTGATGGGGTCGGTGAAGATAGGCCGACCGGTATCGCAGCACCGTTGGCCGGATGCATTCGGCGGCGGACTGCCAGCTGCTGGAGGCGGCGGCGCCGACGATGTGACTGCCATGCTGGTCACAGGTGGGGCTGGTGGCGATTGACTAGGTCCCGACGATACTGCGCTCTGCAAAAAGAACACCGACGTTACGGTCATTGCTAATGCACGAGTAAGAGGACGCTGCGCGCATAAATTCGGCGGACATTTAATATTCAAATTTAGTGATATTTAGGGCTCCCGGGGTGGAGACGGGGAGATAAAATGAGTTCCTCGCATTATCCTAGGTGTTCGATGGTTAGGGGAGGTGTGAACCCTAGCGAGAACCGGCCGGGAGGCGAAAAAAAGAAAGATTTATTTTTAATAATGGCCGCAAGGAAGCGTTCGCACGAGCAAATGGCATGACTGGAGAACTCGGCGTCGTTCGTCATACGTCGTTACGCGAAGAGGGTAAATAAATAATGCGGTTATTACAGTTCGCAGCTCGCGCACAATGTAGAACGCCGCCCTTCCGTTCCACCCCGCTACGGGATTCGCGATGTTAATGTAATTTGAGATAATTTTACGACTCGCGAGCATTCCGTTGGTTCCGCACGATTCTAACCTCTAATGCGCGCTATCGATACGCGCACGACGCCATTTTGTCAATATTATCGGGCAAACACGGTGACACCAAATATATTGAACTAGCGAAAACCGTTGGTATTGTTAAGGAATGCCAGACACCCATGTGCAAATAACACAAAAACCGATACAGTAAGTTGAACCGACGAATAGACACATATTATCTTATTAGTGGGCTCGTTTTTGCAGTATTTTAATTAGCAATGTAAAGCTTAGCGTCGCGCGGAATTTTAACAAAGCGATTTTTGCCAATTGCCTGGTGTTTATTGGTTCCGAACAACATTGAACAGCACGCCAAAACATGTTTGCGAATATTCGCTATAAGCAGACATGTTATACACAAAAAATGCGCTGGAATATCGCGTCGGCGGCCAATATTTTCCGACGTTTTCGTGCATAAAATTCATTGTATTCACCTTTATATCGTTGCACCTCACAGCGACAGAATGGAAAAACATTGTTTGCATTAATAAACGTGTAACAATATGTATTTCGAATGTATGTACAAGGCATTATAAACGCAGCGCCGCTTTTATTTTATTTGAATAATTAACGCATTACGTATCGCGCACGCATGCGTCGCCGATGCACTTCGGCAGCGAAAAGGAAGTTATAAATTAAATTAATAAACGTCGTTCGAGCGCTT
>JARRAA010014867.1:0-24177 GCA_030557295.1 Ecitodaemon sp. MM-2014 | reverse complement strand
CCTTCTCCTTCTCCTTCTCCTTCTCCTTCTCCTTCTCCTCCTTCCCACCCCATCCTTCCGTTTTACCATTCTTCATCTCTACCATCTATTCCCCTGTATTATTCACCATCCTCTCTCCCCCCTTTCTTCCTCCACAATTTCTGGTACCAACTGGTTCCAACCAGGAACAACTTTAATATGTCAACTATGACAACTCTTTCCCCCCACATTATTCACCACCTTCTCCTCACCACCTCTTCTTTCGATATTTACCATTCCATCCAGCGCCAACTTCAGCAAGGCAATTTATTAAAGTTAAATTACAACCCCAAGGAACCAATTTTTCCCCGGGTTTACAACCGAAATAAATCCGCCGCCAGGCATTGCCACTTTAAACACACTTCGGTTTACGTTTTCAATTTCATTGCATTGTTTGCGCAACGTCAGCACGAAATTAATCAGAAAAGTTCACCTCGATCCGCCGTCGAAATTGTTTCCAATCGGGCGCGCGCCGCGTCCTAGTTTATTTACGTACGAAGTCACCCGAGACGAAAACGGTCCGACTCCCAATCAGGTGGCAACGCGACAGAGCCATCTGGCTCACAATCGCTCCGCTCGACGCAACCAACTAACACGCGCGCGACGAGCCAATTGTTCCGGTTCCGGAGTAAAACCGGCGACGACGAGCGCAACATGCGATGCGCCCCGCCCGCCGCGACTTTCGCCACGCCCTCCCGAATTTCTTCTTCGTTCCGCCTCGCCCTCCGCTCCTAACGCTTCCCTTCTTATTTATACCAACTTAAATGATCAAATTAACCGGCCACAACAAAGCGGCAATTTACCGCCACCGCCGCTGTCGCCGCCGCCCCCGGGGTTCGCTAATATCCTAGATATCATCGGCGAATGCTTATTCAATTAGAACGCGAGGATGGCGCTCGGCGCGCCGGCACATTAATTATGACGGGCGATGGCGTGCGTTTAATAAGAAAGCGCAGCGCGCCCGCCGCCGGGGGGGCGGCGCCCCGGAATTATTACCTTCGGGGATTGAGATTTCGGCCGGCGCGCCGTCTTAATTAATACCGTATAAAAACGCTCGGGAAGGGCGCGCGCGAATCGGTTTATTAAGAAAGTGCCGGGGAGTGCCCGCCGGGCGCCCCCTGCGCGCGCTTTTTTCCATTTTCATTAGTAAACATAAAGAATATTCAGGATTATCGGGCGGGATATTAAAAGGATATTAAATTTTTATTATGCGCTCGTAAAGTCGCTTTGAAATTGATTAGAACGCTGATAATTTATTAGCGCGCTCGCAGAGATTTCCACGCGCCGATTGTGATCGCTTTGTAGTTATTTGCCATTATCTCAGGAAATATTAGGGTAATTTTATGTTGCAATACATCAAATGAAAGCTGATTAAATTCTCCTTTCATCCATTTTATGTATTTGTTCATAAATGTAATTATTTGGTGGTAATTTAGTTTTAAAATTTCAGTTTAAAATAAAATTTTATTTTTTTGTATTTTCTAATAAAAGTACTTTTATTTCGGAAAATTATACACATATCTAAATACGATAAAGAAGTTTAATTATTCACAGCTAAATTAAAGTTTCTTTCGTTAAAATCGGTTAATATTTACGAAAGTTATTGATGTTTGGAAAAATAAATAATTTGACTCCACACCAAAGTTAGGAAAAAGTTGTTTCCATAAAATATTAATAACTTTAGAATAAATTAAACTATTTTCATAAACTTTACAGAAATAAATTTCTATTTAGATTATTTCTTTATCAGTATCTGATTTGTAAACGAATTACTATTAGTTAAAATTTTATGAACAATTTAAAATTAATAAACATAAAAATTCACAAACATCCTGACTTGTATTTTCTACTTTAACATGAGGCAACATCAAAACTAACGGTAAGACTAAAAAAATTTACTAAAATAAAACTTAGAGAATGTATCTGGCTTTAATTAGGAGTTAAAAAATTTAAAATATCTTAATTAGTTCCCGAGATAATTACAAATTCACAAAAGCATTCCACGCCAAATTATTCTTTCTCCTAACTTAATTTCAACTTTTTCCGAACTTCCAAAGAAAAATTCGGAAACAAAACCAATAAAGATTATTGAAAATATTAATAAATAATATCCTCGAGTGTAAATTGTGTGCCAGGAAACTTTGCCCCAGAGGAATGGACCAGTTTCGAAGATCAACTCCAGGCGGATCGCGATTGTGATGGTGATTGCAACGGACAAAGTTGAAAGTCTAAAGCCGGGCGCTCGATGGCGGGCGCCGCCGCCGAAATGACAGGTAATATCAAAAATGTATTTTTTAACTTCGGGGCCGGCGAAACTGAAATTGAAAACTTTTCAAATTACAGAAAGCACGGCGTGTTAAACCGTGTGTGATGTGAAAAGTTTTACGGCTCGAGAAGGCCGCCTCCGCCCTACGCGCGCGCGTAGAAAACACAAGAGGCGGCGAGTGCGTAACCGAGTGCATACGTCAAGGGGGCTGCGCGAGATGAGATTAATCAATCACGGCGACAACGCAACGATGAAACATCGACGCGTTTTTCGCGAGCGATAATCGTTCATAATTAATACGCCCCGGGGCGGCGGCGCGATATGCGATATGTCCGCGTAACGAGTTCGGACCGCGGATGGGCGGCAAAAACGCGCAGGTGGTCGGAATCGTCGAATTTTTTGCGTTTCATTGAGATTGATTGATTCCGCTGCGTTTGGCAGTCGAACGCAAAGTTTGACGGCGCGCGCGTCGACAAATCGACTCCGCCGCCGCCGCCGCCGGCGCGGCGGAAATTCTACACCGCCGTCTGGGGCAACTTTCGCATTAAATAATTTCGAAATTTCTAATCAAAACTTTGCGCTTTTGCCGCGCCGCAACAGCCGAACAAAAGACGCGGGAAACAAGATATCGAAACTTCGGATGCTAAAGAGCCTAAGCCACTTTGTTTTCCGCCGACGCGCAGTTTCCCGCTTTCCTCCTCGACGAAAATCAGCCCAACTTCGGCGAACAATGCGCGTCAAGTCATGCGTGAAAGAGATGGAAAAGTCGGCGCCGAACATCGCGAATGTTCCGAACGCCATCCGAGGAAAGAACGCCTCGTCGTCCTGCGTCCTGCGTCCTGCGATGGGAAACTTAAGTCGCGGTTATTAACGCTCGCGGAAAACGTCCGCGAGTGTTTACACCGGTGTCCATGATTTATGACATCAAACGGCGTGTATATTTCACCGGCGAATCCCCCAGCGAGTTTCACCCCCGCCCCCCGAACATGACTTCCCGCACAAAGAGAGGAATAAGTGCACTTTACACTCTTTCGGGAGAGCGCCCGTCTGGGGGTGCATTTTGAGGGCGATCGCCCCTGTTTCGACGCGTAAAAAATCATCTCTCGCTTCGGCGGCGGCGGCGGCTCGCCTCCGAGAGGATTTCGTTTCGGCGGCGCGCTGGAATCAATAGCACTTCCATTACCAGTCCCTTTTTGAATGTTCGAACAAATCATGCATAAAATATCGGAATTTATTCATTTATCTGATTGCTGTGTCCTGACGTCTCGGCACGACTTGGAAGGCTCGGGGGACGCGCAGTTTTTTGACGATAAATTACATTTAAAATAAGTAATGGATACTTTTATCCAAGGAAGTAAATGGTACAGTTGATGCCTAATAATTCAGAGTTTAATTTGTTTAAATCGGCTAACACTTGTTCAAGTTATGAATGTTTTTGTGATTTCTGTTTTGTCAACTTCACACTCGTAGATTTTTTACGATTAATTACTTTTATAATAAGTAGTAGACATTTTTATGTAAGGGGGTAAATTCTACAGTTGCTTCTTATTCATTTAGAGCTAAATTTGTTTAAATCGGCTTATACCTGTTGAAGTTAGGAATGTTTTTGTAAAATGGTTTTTGTTCTGAAGTTCACGGATCATTAAAAGTTGTTGTTGAAAAATGTAAATAACTCATGAACTGGTGATTGAATTTTTATTTCGTTTTCATAACATGAATTGTTGTTAAATATTTTAGGTAGTTAAATTTACGATATTTAAAAATATTCATTTGAACCGAAGTTATAAACAATTTATTATGAGTTTACAGAAATATTCAATTTCAATTTCTTGTATTCTCCAAATTTCAAATTAAATAACTACTAAACTAAAGGAGTAAATAAAAAGTTGAACTAAAATAAAAATTAGGCAATTTATTTAGCTATAGTACGCTGTTTAAACTTTTGAAATATCTTAACTAGTTTAGGAGAAAATCAAGCATTTACATAAAATTAATTTAGAAAAATTACCTATTACTAATTCTATTAAGTTCTTTGTCATATTTCTACTAATAAATACAACTACATTAATTACTAGTTATTTCTAAGTAATGATGCATACTTTAGGATATATTCCCAGCAAGATAAACTTTTTTTTTTCATTAAAATCGATTGATATTTGTGGAAGTTATCAAAGTTCTTGTAAAACTATTTTTATATTTTAATTGAAGTCGTGAGTAAGTTCTGAAAATAAAATGTTAATAACTATTGAACCAATAACTAGATTTCAATTATGTTTTCTGAAAACTATTTGTTATTAAATTGTTAATTTAAGTATGTTTAGAGAATATTAATATAATTATTGCCCACAAAGTTATAAACAATCAAATATAATCAAACAATTATTTTTGTCTACAACTTTTTCCAATCACTAATTTTAAATTAATAAAAATACCTGGAACAAAAAAAAACGAAAAAGACAATAAATAAAAAGAAAGGTAGATAATTTATTTGGCATCAATTCACCGTTTGAATTTTCAAAATAGCTCCATTTGTTCATGTGTTAATTAATAACTACCAAAATTAGTTTCTCCACCTACATCGTTCTCGAATTAATTTTTTAATTAAATATTCAGTTACCAACGTCCTGAATGACGTTCCCGGAAATGCCCGGGAATAAAACGTGCACTAAGCAAATAGGACCGGGTTTTACAACAACTACGCCGTTTGTATTTCAACGGAAAATCGGAGTTAATTGTTTTCCCTTGTCAGGAAGCGCGGTTCCTGTCCCGCTAATTTTGCATCCTGGAAATCCAGGAAAGCGGGATGTTACCGATCGGGCTCTAAGTGCACGTGGTGCCCTTCGATGTTCTCTCACGGCGTATTACGTTAAATACCTGCTATCGATTCTCTCAAGTATGCTTTCGGGTGCTTTAATCTAATTAACTACTTAAGTCACTAAATGCTTACTCGACCTGCAAATAATTCCCTAGAAAATAACCTAATCATGAAAACAAAGGTAAAAAATCAAGTATACTTTACTTAAGTTAACATTACTTAACTTAAATCGCCTTTACTTAACTAAAGTCAGTTATACTTAGGGAATGATCTAATAATTGAAACAAAAAAGTCTACTTAAGTTAAATCAACGTTACTTAACCTAAGGACTTCAATTTACATAATATACTTTTAAAATTAAAAAAAAAAGAAATATATTGAAAATAAGTCAACATTCTTAACTTAAGTCAACTTTACTTAAATGAAGAATGCGGTCCAAAATCTTTCTTTCTTGACACATTTCAAGTTTCCTACAATTATTTAATTACAAGTTTTTTTTTTGGTTAAGTATGTGTTAAGTACTACTTAAGTAATATGACTTAAGTCATTGCAAGTCATTCGATTCGGCATTATCAGAATGCGTAGAACGTAGAAATAAATGTCTGGCATGATTACGTGACCGCGCGCTTGACTCTCGGCCGCCCGAAGCATCCGAAACTTTCTCGGCCGCCCCGCGCGCCGCCTCCCGCGTTTATTACGTCTATATCTCGCCGGCAGCCGCCACGTAATACAATTATCTTACCGTTCGGTTCGTGACCGCGGCGAAAAACTAATCAATCTTTTTCATGCGTTTCGACAAATTGAAGGCGCGCGCGCGCGCGCGCGGGGGCGGCGGTCGAAGTTGGCGCGCTCGTCGAAACAAGAAAACAAACGAGAACACGGACGCGGTGAATTATTTAGTGTTCGGCCGAGTCGAACTCGTACGAATCTCAGTTTCAGCCTTCTCTTCCGCACACCCCCGTCGCCGCCGCCCCCGCGCGCCGCTTAACTTCCGATACCCGAAACCTCCCCCCCGTCGAAGATGTGATTATGTGATTATTAGCGGATCGAAGAGCACGAACGCGAACGCGAACGCTTTCCCAATAATGATTATGTGATCGAAGCTTTCTTCCATTTTCCGGGGGCGCGCGCGGGGGCGGCGCGCATCGCTCGGGCGCGGAATAAATTCTTCTTGATCAGGACCGCTCGGACGCGTTTGATGTCGCGCGCTCGCGCGAAATCCGCGCCGGACAAAGGCGCCGCCCGCAAACAACATCAATCTAGCGGTCGGCGGGCGGCGCGCGGCGGCGGTCGAGAAAGAATGCGCCCCCCCGCCCCCGAAAACCCATCATTGTGCGCTAACATCTCGCTCCCGGCGGGCGTCGCGCCCTTTGATATCCAATCGCCGGACGGCGCGCCGCGGACACCTTTACCTGAACGGGGGCGGCTCGCGGGGGAATAAAGCAATCAGCCGCGACCCGACGCTCGACAGCGCAGCGCAATACAATAAAATCTAACAAATCGTTTGTAATTCTCACCTTCCACTCTCTCCCCCACCCCCCACCCCCAACCCCGCTTTCCTGAGATAACATGGAATTTCTCGCGTTCCGGTTCGATTTTTATTTTTGTTTTTGCGCGCGCGCGAGAATTAGGGGTAATCTTACGAGGGATTCAAATCCGGCGCCGAAAAAGTCAACGATTCGGCCATCCCGTCGTCGGCGGCTAATCACCGCGCTCGCGTTTTCTCATCACGTAATGCGTGCCCAAAAACGGAGCGAGCGCGGGGTGGATTACGCGCCCGGGTGCAAATTGCTCCCTCTCCGCTCGCGCACGCACGGACGTGCCGTCGCCGAGGGCACAAAAAACGCATTTTTCCCGTGCCGCACGGCCGCCGCCGCCGCCGTCCTTTCGCACAAGCGTGCGTTTAAGTGGGCATTATAATTTAATTAGTTTAAGACTCGGGTTTAATGCGTTTAAATCTCGTGGTATGCACACGCAGTGAATGGGAGGATCCCTCCTTTGTTTTCCTGTAATTTTTACTTGAGGCAGCAGGACCCGCATTAAGGATACTAATTGCAAATTATCTTATCCTGCCGTAATGTCAATTTGATTGCCTTTGCTTCAGGGCGAATTTTCTTGGACGTTTTGTACGATATTTCGAGAACTTTTCCAGCGATTGGAAAAATCCTTCCACAGAAATGTTCCTGATTAGTTTCTCTTTATCCTTCATTTAACCTTATTTTATTTAAATTACTGTTACTTTTTCTACAGCCTAAGAAAGGACAAACTTTTTTTGTATAATAGACTTTATGGATTTTTTTGTTGAAAATAATTCATAACTTCGGCAGAAATTACTTCTTTTGCATAAAATTTTAGTGGGACATTACCACATGTATAGAGGATAGTATGTAAACTTGTTTTTTTTAATAACTCCATTGAAAAGCTTACAATACGGCTCTGGAAAATGTATTCGAGAATTTTGCAATGTTTTATTTAACTGTCTGAGATTGTCCTTGTTTATTGTTAGAATGTTGAAGTAAAATTAGGAGTGATTTGCGAAATAATGAAGAATCTTTTAATATAAGATACAAGTTAATGGATATAATAGAATTCGAGAAAATAAATCATAAACTTCAAATATACTTTGGTGTGAATGATTAGGATATGAACGGTTATGCCGACATTTTATTAAATATCTGAAACACTTTTGTTCTCATTACTTTCAGAATTTCACTGTTGTATTCCATAATATATAGACAATATTTTTGTTATAAATACAAATTAATCGATTGTATAGTTTTTCTAGAAAATAATCTCAAAACTCAGGATGTTCTACAGCGAATAATTTTACAGTTTTGAAGACACTTTTTCCGATATCTCGAAAACTATTGGTTCGATTATGATACAGTTTTCACGATAGTATTCCTCAATATATGCATAATTATTTGGAATATAATTCGAATTAATTAATAGGTTTATTATCCTGAAAAATAAATACCCAATTCCGGTTGAAGTAATGAACGAATGAATTCAATTTTCGAGAATATTTAGCACAATATCTCGAAAATTATTAGTTAAATGTTTGTGAATTAATTATTAGAATATAGTTTAAGATATCCATACCATGCTAAAGTAAAATCTATATTAACCAATTTAATATCTTTTAGGCAAATCGGCAAATAGGCAAAAATGTATTCGAGAATTTTGCAAAGTTTTATTTAACCTGAGATTGTCCTTATTTATTGTTAGAATGTTAAAGTAAAATTAGCAGTGAGTTGCGAAATAATGTAGAATCTTTTAATATAAGATACAAGTTAATGGATATAATAGAATTCGAGAAAATAAATCATAAACTTCAAATATACTTCGGTGTGAATGATTAGGAAATGAACTACGGTTATGCCGACATTTTATTGAATATCTGAAACACTTTTGTTCTCATTACTTTCAGAATTTCACGGTTGTATTCCATAATATATAGACAATAATTTGGTCATAAACGTAAATTAATCGATTGTATAGTTTTTTTTTGAAAATAATTTCAAAAGTTAGGATGTTCCACAGCGAATAATTCACCAAGGATTTACGGTTTTGAAGACACTTTTTCCGATATCTCGAAAACTATTGGTTCGATTATTATCAGTTTTTACGATAGTATTCCTTAATATATGCATAATTATTTGATATATAATTCGAATTAATTGATAGGTTTGTTATCCTGAAAAATTAATACCCAATTCCCAATGAACTAATGAATTAAATTTAGCTCAATATCTCGAAAACGATTAGTTAAATTTTTGTGAGTTATTTATTAGAGTATAGTTTAAGATATCCATACTATGCTAAAGTAAAATCTATATTAACCAATTTAATATCTTTTGGGCAAATCGTGTTTAAATTTCAGACTATTCTGAACAAATGAACTGCGCTTTTGCGCACATTTTGCCAGATATCTCAAAAACTATTTGTTCGATTTTTGTCAAATATTAATAAATGCATACAATAAATTTTTTAGAAAGTGTTAAATACTGTTTTTCCCTTCATCCCACTGCACATTTCTTTTCTCCGACTCTTCGTCCTCATTTTAGTAACAAAACCGGACGTAAATTGCGTGCAGATGCAAAACCGTACGTCGAGTTGCTGATGTATCCTTGCGGGTGTAAATATTTTGCTTTTAGCAATTGAAAGCAAATAAACTAGCACTCGCCGCCACCGCGGCCGCCGCCGCTTATTACATAACCAATTTGGCGGCTGTCGAATTTAATATTGTTGTTGACTTTCACTTCGGCTCGCGGTGGGGGCGCCACCGTCTGAATCAATATAATTTATGGTTCCTCCCGCGCGCGTTACCTGCCCGCTATGAAAAACAAGGCAAAAAAGAAAGACGGAGAGAAAATTGCTCGGACGCAAATTTATTTTTGTTGCATCCCGCGCGCGCGGAGAACATTTGTTGCCGGGGGGGAAATTACATTCGGCGGCGGCGGATCCGAGGATAATGCACCGTAATCTGAAACTTTCCGTCGAGGCGCCCGATCAAAAAATGCAGGCTTTGCGCGCGAGAGGAATCGTCAGCAGGAACACGCTCGGCGCTCGCGCCCGTTGTGCTTTTGTGCGCACTTTGTCGGAGCGGACGCGCCGGTATCCGGTTGCAGAAATCCGCCGATTGAAATGATATTAACGAACTTTGACGAAGTGTATAACTGCGCACAAAGCTCGCCAGGCTCATCTCCGCGCTTACGTGCGCGAAGAAAAATGCCAACTGAAGAGAAAATAAATAGATTTTCTTTGAGAGCGTCTCGGATGCATTACGTCTTGTGGCTGAGGCGACTTATGTTGAGACAGGTTAAACGAAGAGACTCGATTTTTGGAACTTCGTATGGAAAAAATATGCAAAGTTTAGAATTTTATTTCTCGGAAAGTAATACACCCATGGATCTAATTTTTATATCAAAATATTGTGCACATATTCAAGAATTTACAACAATTTTATTTGCATATTCTGGTAATAAACATAAACGCTAGATGGCGATAAATAGAGCCACGAATAAAGTACTAATTGCATGTGCACATCACTCTTGTGTAAACGATTATGACATTTACCGAACATCCACCTTGATACACAATATGTCAAATTATTTTCTAAACTTGTGGCTCTATTATGACAAATTCTTATTTGGAAAAATTCAATATTACCGTAGTTATGCAATTTTTTTTTCCAATGCGTCTAACAATTTTCATAAACTGCCAAATCATAGATTTCGCTAGGGCAGAGAATAATGCAAAGTGACCGGAAAATGAATAGATTTTCTTTGAGACCATCTCGGATGCATTACAACTATTAGATGAGGCGACTTATGTTGAGACAGGTTAAGTTTAGAGACTCGATTCTTGGAACTTCGTATGGAAAAAATATGCAAAGTTTAGAATTTTATTTCTCCGAAAGTAATAGTTTGATCGATCTAATTTTTATATCAAAATATTGTGCACATATTCAAGAATTTGAAACAATTTTATTTGCATATTCTAGTAATAAACATAAACGCTAGATGGCGATAAATAGAGCCATGAATAAAGTACATGTGCACATCACTCTTGCGTGGACGATTATGAGATTTACCGAACATCCGCTTTGATAAACAATATGTCAAATTATTTCCTAGACTTGAGGCTCTATTATGACAAATTCTTATTACTTGGAAAAATTCATTATTACCGTAGTTATGCAATTCTTTTCCAATGCGTCTAACAATTTTCATGAACTGCCAAATCTTAGATTTCGCTAGGGCAGAGAATAATGCAAAGTGACCGGAAAACGAATAGATTTTCTTTGAGACCATCTCGGATGCATTATGACTATTGGATGAGGCGACTTATATTAAGACAGGTTAAGTTAAGAGACTGATACTTCATATGGGAAAAATATCCATCGTACGGAAAAAAATAAGCAAAGTTTAGAATTTTATATCTTGAAAAGTAATACGTCAATCGATATAATTTTTTGACCAAAATATTGTGCATATATTCAAAAATCTGTAACATTTTTACTTGCATATTTTAACAATAAACATGGACGCTCGATGGCGATAAATAGAGCGATATATAAAGTATGCATTTGCTACACACATTCCCAATTTGGCCCACGATTCTGAGAGTTAACTTATGCCAATTTTAAAAAATAACCTTGCATACTATTTTTTACCTTTCTGAGCCTTTGAGATGCAAATTTTATTGAAATAAATAAATTTATACAGAAGTTATAATTTTTTTTATCAAACTCCTCAGTTTCTACGGAAAATCTCTTTCTTATGCCTTGTAAACTATCCTACGTATCGAAACAAAGCTTTAGAGGAACAAAATATTATAGAGAATCTAATGAGGAATATTTCTACGAAGGAATTATAGATGTTGGTCTTATAGTCACTGAGATATCAAGCAAAATGTACACAAAAACACATTTTTCTCGTATAATCCTAATAATTGTCAGTGTTGACTCAAAAAATCGTTCTTTTTTGGCTTGTCACCATAGTAATATAAATTCAAACAAAATGAAAATAAGATGGAGCATAGAGCAACTAATAAGTAATACTCTCGCGTAGAAATAAACGAAATCGAATGAATAGTTTCCGAGTTATCGTGCGCAACGTCCACGAAACCAAAGTTTGCAGAAAATCGGCTTATCTCACGCTATAACTCTAAAAGTTTGACACATTTCGGCTTAAAATTTCGCCGAGAAACACTCGAGATATCCAGCTACGTGACTGACTAAATAAAATAATATTTTTGGAAATAGAATCCTCCGTCGAAAGTTGCGAGACGATAAGTTAGGTCGCCTTAAGTAGCGCGCACGAACGGAAATTCCGCTCATCTTCCGCATCATTTATCAGCCCAATCGGGTCGAATGGCTCGATTCCAAAAAGTTGTTGCGTAAAAGCCCGGCGAGCGTCTTCCGGTTGCGCCGCCTCGCGACGTCTGCAATAACACTTATTTGTCTTATTTGCGTCGCCGGCGGGGGCGGGAAAGAAACTCGGAATTATCCGCACGTAATTTAAATAGAATTCCGCTCACTTATGCGAAGAAATCCGCGAGCGCGGGCGAGGCGCCTCGCCGCCTCCGCCGCCGCCGCCGCTCCGCCGTCGGGAGAAGCGTAATGCACCAGATTGAGTTAACAATGAAGCTCGCATGCGACGCGCGCGCGACGAGTGATCTATTTACGCAGGCGACGCGCCGCCGCTCCCGCTCGCTCGCTCGCGCGCCGCCCCCGCGCCGGCGGGATTATTTACTTTCGCGCGTCCGCGCGCGACTCGCCGGTAAATATTTCGATTGTCGCGCGCACTTCGCGCGCCCGGCGCTCTAATAGACTCATTCACTTAGGAATATTACGAATAAATCATTGTGCGACTTGAATAAAATATACAGAGCGTCCGAGGCGCCACCCCCGGATAAAATACACCGCCCCTTCTCCGCCTCGCCCTAACCTAGGCGCTCTCGCGTCCCGCGGCCTTGAAACGACTGGGTCGCAGTTGAAATGTTTATCGCTAGCGTTGTGAATTATTTATTTTTATTTCGCGTCGCGCGAGGGGCGCGCAAAGGAAGTCCAAGGCATCGCGAGGGTCGAAAAGGACGCGGCGGCGACGGCGGGCAGTGCGTGAAATATGCAAAGCTGGCCGGCTGCTTAATGGCCGGCGGGCGCGACGTATGAAAAGTGTAATTTAATATTCGGCCGCGTCCCCGGCCGGCGCTCCTTCCAGCACTTCCGGCATTTCCGGAAAGCTACGAAATATTATTGCGACCCCGTTTATTTGCAAATTGATTTAATTTTATGATAATTTTATTATATTCTAACCTACATTCACCTCGAATGCGCAACGGCGTTTGGGGAATTTTGCGAATTCCAGCGACGAAATTTCATTCGCGTGGAAACATTTAAATTTTTAGACTGCGAATATGCTAATATGTCCGGAAACCTAAGTCATTTAATAGAAGGACTAATGAGGAATGTTCTTCTGAAAAGTTTAGAGAGATTAGTGGAATACGTTTCGAGATATCGGTCATAACAACAACAAAAACATAAATTGTCAGTGGGGGAATGGGAATTGTTTTGAAGTACCCCAAACTTTAAACTGATTTTCTTGGGAGACTATTAGACGGATTGAGGTGAAATATTTATCACAAATTTTGGCATCTTTTTAAGAATCCATTGTATTTTTATTGAAACATTTAAGTCATATGCAAAGACGGTAGATGGCGTTACATCGAACGATGTATATGATACCAACTAACAGTGACAAATATAATTAATTATTTAGAGCTTTCGGGTAAACCATTTTTTAAAAAGCAAGATGGCACATTATTTGTTGCTGTTGAGGCTATATAATGACAAATTTTTATTGGATAATATCAAATAGTACGAGTGTTATGATTTTTTTAAATCGCAAAAATAAATTCACTATAAAAGAAAAATTGTTTTCTTCTGGTTGTAAAACTATTAACATATATCCAAACAAAATGAAATTAAGTAGCTTCATAAAGAAACTCATCCGGAACACTTTTCTGAAGAGTTTAGAGAAATCGATCAAATAGTTATCAAGATATCGGCCAATATTTCCATCAAACCATAATTAATTTTTTGTTTTAAAAATACCAAATATTTGTGAATTAATTTCTCGAAAACTAGTCGAAGAATTGAAATGCACCTTATATCATTAGAATGTATATATTTTCAAGGATCGTTTCAAATAGAGACAGAGATCTGCGACTAATAAATAAGGACAGTGGATGGCGTTTTATAGAACGATGCACTAAGAAGGCATCGCAAAATATAAGGACGATTTTGAGGTTAGGAATAAACCTATTTCAAAAAACAATATGGCATATTATTTAGTATATTTGCGACTACCTACTGACCTATAATTATTTGAAAATATTAATTACTACGGAAGTTATGATTATTTTTCTAAAAAAAATCTGTCTTCAAACATATTACGTTTATCGGGCAGTAGACGTAGCAATATACAGCCAAACATAATTTAAAAAAGCTCTATTATAGAAAAACTAATTAGGAACGGATTCCTAATACATTTTAAAAAATCGCTCCAATACTCTCCGAGATATTGGCCAAGACATCCACAAAAACGTAATTGCGAGAAACGCGCCTTTCTTCTTCAACGAACTCGAAACCATTGAAAAGCACAGAAACATTTCCAGCGACAATCAATACATAGTACGTTCCACTGCGGCGCAGTAATGCCCTTTTTACACACTCGGAATAAAAATATTAACAGCGTCGTTTGTCCCGAAAAGTAGTAAACATTATGTCGAGCTATTTATAAGCGCGCGGCTGGCGTACGCGCCGAGGCGGCGGCGGGTGAAATTATCAAGCGCGGAAATCTTCCCCGGCGACTTCCCGCCCCGACAATAATGTTTAACTGAATTGCGTGCGCGCCGTAAAAATTTATCAACGTTTAATCGAACGACCGCGCGTATAAACCACGCGGCTTTATTGCCCGGCGCATTCGCTTGACAATTTGTCACTGAAATGGACGAGAGGGAAGAAACGAATGTTTGTTCCGATTCAAGGTCCATGCGAAATGGATAGCGACGGATGATTTTTTAAAATATGCCTAGGAAGTTGCCCCAAAAAGTCCAAGCCCGGCGTCAAAGCCCGGCGCCTCCACTATTTCGAATTGCTTTGTTAATTCTGTAAAACATTATTATTTGTATCGATGGGGACCACCGATCGATGAATAACAATGACTTTTATAACGACCCCAAGGCCGAGGTGAGTCTTTCATCCATGCACCAGGCAATTAATAAACATAGGATTTTGTTAATGTACACCTTTGTGAACGATTTAAAACACTGCGGTTGTTTATCCCAGGCATTAAGACCGGCGCCTCCACCACGGCATATCGAATGATGTGCGAAACAAAAACATTTTTCAAAAAAACCAGCCCTCCAAGGAACATCATAGAGTGCTCTGGGCATCCACCCGGAATAACGCAAAGAAATGATATTAAATCCATTGCCTCCTGTTGCACTTTCAATCCAATTACGCGGGAGTTATCCTTCGGCGGCGCGACGCAAGCTTCGCAAACGTCGGGGCGCGAGGACGTGCGGATATTCGCAGCGGAGTCAACTCGCTGTTGTTGCGAAGTGCTCGGCAAACAGGCGAGGAGAGGCGCTATCGTCGGCCGTGTTTAGACAACGCCACTCGAAATTCTATTTCCTAGGACGGCGCCCAAGATTGCGCGGCGCCCTCAAAGCTCCCCCGAAGACGGCGCCGACCGACGCGAACCGTACGCTAACCCGAAATCTGCCGCGCGCGCGGCGCCTTAATGCGAGCGCGCGTAAGAATTCGAACAATGCGTCTTTTGACAAATGAGGACTCAACTTGGCCCCTTCAAAAACTAGACGTAAAATAGGACGAGCCGTCTGACGCGCCGCCGGCGCGCGCGGAGGATGAAGGAGGAAATTAGGGAGTTCGGGCTTTCCTTGACGCGTCGTTTGCGAAGTCGAGATCGTCATGAGATTGTCTCCGGATTTTCCGAGCGCGTAACGAGCGACAAAGCCGTCGGGTTAACTAGTAGCTAATGTCGTGCTTCCGCAAAACGCCCACCCTTTCTGCGCGCTCGGCCGCCCCCCCCCCGAACGAGCGAGTGCTGATGGAGTGACGAAACTTCACTCCTCTCGCGATTAGTTAAAAACTGCGCCTTTACTGTTCGACCCGATGCTTATATCGCAACGCGTGTGGAGGGCAGAGGGACGTCTCGGGGGTGGCAATAAATACGAAAAATCGAAAGCTTCCAGCGCGAAAAAACGCGGAGAAATGAGGAAAACCGACGAAATAAAAACACGCGTTCGCGCCAAGTCGAAGATTATTAAATTGCGTATCGCGGACGGGGAAACAATGTCTACTGAGTGTTACCGTTTAGTGCACATCGTGTATTCAGCGAGAGCATTGTCTGAGGGACGTTACATCGTTTAGGACACTTCGTATCGCGCGGCGTAAATAGACTTATATAAAAATTCGTGTCAAAAGATGACTGCACACAAATAAATTCTTCTGTCTGCTTGGGTTTTATTTGTACGTTGAGAGCGGAATTATATTAAGGGGAGGAAATTGCGCGGCGCGGGTGGCGCGCCGATATGTGTAGATAACTAGAGGAGAAAAATCGCTAGAGGAATACTAGATATAGCCACACACGCGAGTAACTGACAATGTTGCTCGGTTACCAGCTGTGGGGAAAGAATTTTACTTGTTTTTTTGCGGAAAAATATGACCTATTTTGGAATTTGTTTTCTCGGAACAGAAGAGCTCTATTGGATTGAGTTTTCTTCCGAAGATTGGGCATGTTTTTGTGATTCCAATATAGTTTTTGTTGATAAATTTACCAGTAAAGATGGACGATAGATGGCGTTGAATAGTATGATATGATTACGATTACGAGGTTATAAATAAATCGATTTGAAAATACTAAACGGCATATGATTTCTTATAATTATGAGTCTAGTATGGCAAATTTTCAAAGATAAACATTGGTTAGTACGGTAGTTATGGTGTTTTTTTTTTTAATCAACATTTGTAAAAACTTACAATTTCAATATATTAAAATGTCTCGCTTTAAGTTGTAGTAACAAATTGACACATAATAAAAATAAACCAAATTATAAACACTTATAGAGAGTGTTTTTGATGAAACATTAATTCGTTTGGATGGATAGGTTTTGATTAATCCACTAAAATGTCCTCAAAAGCGTAAATTATAAAAAAGTTGAAGAATAAAATTTCGGTCACTTTTTGTGTTCTAGAAAGCTTGATATATATCCAAACACAATCAACATACTCTAATTTATAGATACACATGCAGAGAACATGTTCTCGAAAAGAAATAATCAAATTAAATGGGTAGTTTTTATTTAATCAACTAAAGGTCCTACAAAACGTGAATTGTAGAAAACCAGAGTTTATACTTTAAAACAAGGACATTTTTTAAACTTTAATCGTAGAAATTCTTAAATTAGGAAATTCTAACATGAAGGTAAAGAAAACATCAATATTAGAAACCATTAACATTAAACACCAATCAATTTGGATGGATAGTTTACGATGAACCTACTAAAATGTTCGTAAATTATCGAAATCTTGAATAATCAAATTTCCGTCAATTTTTATGCTATAGAAAGCATAATATATATCCAAACAGAATCAAAATACTGTAAATTATAAATAAACATATACGGGACATTTATTATTAAAAAAAAATCAATAAAATCGAACGGGTAGATTTCGTTAAATCAACCAAATCGCCCCAAAAACTGCAGTTTTTTTGTTTAATTAACTAAAGGTCCTAAAAAACGTGAATTGTAGAAAAACAGAGTTTATACTTTAAAATAACGACATTTTTTAAAGTTTAGAGGTATTTAAAGTTTAAAATAGGAAGTTCTAACATGAAGACAAAGAAAAGATCAATATTAGAAACCATTAATATTAAATACCACTCAGTTTGGATGGATAGTTTACGATGGATAATTTACGTCCGTAAATTGTCGAAATCTTGAATAATAAAATTTCCGTCACTTTTTATCCCATAGAAAGCATAATATATATCCAAACAGAATCAAAATATTGTAAATTATAAATAAACATATACGGGACATTTATTATTATAAAAATCAATAACATCGGACGGGTAGTTTTCGTTAAATCAACCAAATCGTCCCAAAAACTGCAGAAACCCAGAGTTATCCTTTCAGGGTGCTTTTTTACAATTTTAGAGGAAGAAATTCGTAAAATAGGAGGTTTTAACAAGGAAATCAAGAAAAGATTAATGCTAATAACTATTAATATTAAAAATCTATCCATCCACGATTAATTCACTGAAATATCCCCAAAAACGTAAATGGTAGAAAACTTGAATAATTTCGGTTACATTCCATGTTCTAGAAAGCGTAATATATATCCAAACAGAGTCAAAATCCTGTATATTTATAGATAAACAAATCGGGAACATGTTGGCAAAAAAATATCGTGCAAATCAAACGGTTAGTTTTTGTTTAAAGGACTAAAACAGGTGAATTGTAGAAAACATTAACAACCAAGAAACTTCTTAAAGTTTTGAGGTAGAAACCCTTAAAATAGCACTTCCAGCAAGAAGATAAACAAAAGATTGATACTAAGAGCCACCCTCAAATATTTGCATAGTAATAAATTCAATCCCCGCGCGGATATTAATTATAACAATGATTAAACCCCGAAATCGTGCAAATGAAGACAAATTGCATTCGCGCGCGCCCTGCGAGTGCCATAAACAACATTACATAGCATTACACAGCGTCACAATCATCCCCCCGCCGCTCCGGCGCTTCAATCCGGACGTCCGCGTTATTAAACCGTAAACCGGCCGCGAATATTTAATTCCGAGCGCCGGCGTGCGCCGCCCCCGCGCGCAAGTGTTGACAAAAATGCGGCGCTCGGGCACGCAACCCCCGGACGCGCGCGCGGCCCGCGGGCTGTGGGTAATTAAAAGCGGAATCGGCGGCGAGCGCTTCGTCTATTATCATCCCTCGCATCTCCGGGCGGTCGTTACGGCGCGCGGGGTCGAGCGTGTATAATTTTTGATTAGGCCCACATGTTGTGCGTTTCAATGCGCGCGCGCGCGCCCGCCCCGGAAAAGGTCCGGCGGTCGGTCGCTCGGCGAGACAATGAGCGGGGCAAACAAGCGGACTCGTTATCGAATCACCGGCGGGCCGCGCGCGATCCCTTTCATCACGGGTGGCGTTCGGCGCGCCAACTAGCGCCATCTATCGTTCGCTAGTCGTGCCGAAACAGGGGGCGCCGCGGAAAACGTGCGTGTCGGATAATCATTGTCGCGCTAGATCATCGATCGAGAGGAGCGGCTAGTTTTGAATCGAACAGCGCCGCCTATTGTTCGAGGGGCGCGAGGCCGGCTAATTGTTACGACCGCAGATCACCTGTGAATAATTAACGGGGCGCGCATGCGCGCGCTCGCATCCTTCAGGCGTCGCGACGCGCCCCTCTCGTCGCGTCGCGCTGAATGATTAACGGGGCGGCCGCCCGCCGGTCAGCGCGGTAATTATTAATCGCGCGTCGCGCGACTGTTTACAACTATACAACGTTGTCACCGCGTCGCCGGCGAACAACGCCGAAACGCGCCGCGGATCGAAGCCGCCCCCGCGCGAACGTCACGCGTATTATGTAAAATAAAACTACGCGCGCGGCTTAATTGCGCTCGGAGTGTTCGTGGCGGCGAATTAGCGCGCTTTATTCGCTCGGACGGGGTCGAAACGAACGCCGGAGGGGTGCGCGTGGCGACCTGTGCAAATGCAATTTAAATCCGCCGGCCGGCGGGCGCATTTTTCTCGAGGGTTTTGCGCCGCCGCGCGTGCATAATTCAGAAGACCGCGCGCGGCGGCGGCGGCGCCGCCGGCGTATTCGGAAGTGAGCGAGTACATACGAAACGAACCCCGCGGACGGGGCAGCCAGTCGGAAGAAACTATGCAACTTTACGCGCTTCTTTTCGTTTTACTGCCCGCGCGTTCCGTCCGCCGCCGCCCCCGACCCTTCAGCTCTTCGTTGCGCTCGTCCGGCGGACCGTGAAACCTATCCACCAGCGTCAACCCCCTCGTATTTACGTCACGGAACGAGTGACAAGCGGATTGCGCTAGTCGCCACTAGATGGCGCTAATCGGCCTGTCATTATCTGTTGTTGGGCGTTTTTCGTCGTTGTCTTCTGGCGCAATTAATTCGAATGCGGGCGACGCGCCAAGGAGAAAAAGCGGGGCGGCGGCGGCGCAAAAACATCAAACGCATGTTCCGGCGCGCATTAAAATGTGACGTTATTACGTCCGAACGGGGGAGGCGGCGGCGGCGAGTGAAATATGCGCGCCGCGTCTCGTCTCGCATGCTCGCGACGTCGGCGAAATATGTTGCGCGATTGTTTCGCGTTATCATTGTCGTTTTATCGTTTCGCCGCCGGCCGAACGAAGTTTTCGGCGCGCGCCATCTGCCCGCCGCTAGCTCGTGTTTCTAACCCGATTTGCGCCCGCGATAATCAATTTAGGTGATTTCCTATAACTCCGCGACGACGATCGATTCGCGGCGGTTCCGCGGGGGGCGGCGCGCGTATAGTTCGCGCGCTGTTTGTTTTTGTTAATTAAATTTACCGCGGCGGGTTTTCTCTATTGATCTTTCGCTATTTGATGTTTTACCCTCGGCGCGCGCGATCCATTACGACTCCTGGCGGCGCGCCGGTGGTCCGGGAAACAAATCGGGCGCATTTGTACACCGCGGCGGCGGCGGCGTCGTTTTGTTCACTCCGGGGCGAAACATAACGTTATCATGTGTAATTCGACGCCGGCGACTTTTGTTCGCCGTTTTTTTTTCGGCGCGAAAGACGCCAAGACCGATTGCGGCCGGGGAAAAATTCGAACGGAATTTGCGTTTTCCGCTAATGCGGCTGCCTTGCGATTTGTTCGGAGAGCATTTAAAGTCGAATCGTTCCGGAATTTCGCGCTCCAGAATTCGGATTTTCCAGCTCGCTCCGGAACTATTTCTGCCCATTCGGTTTGCGGGTTGTTTTTAGTTAAAAACGAGTCCATTACCAGAATTGAATTCCGTCGAGAGAATTATATCGCATTGTTTCGTGTTTTAGTTATGCTTGTTTAATAAACTTTCAATCCATTATTAAATTATTGTTGGTTTTAGAAATTGTTGAAAGAATTCCGCGATTATGATTTTACCGTAATGAAAGTTTGCATATTTAAGCTGTTCAGCGGCTTAAACTTTGCGTTATAGTTGTTTTTAGGTACTTATTAGTAGAGTAGGAAATTCTAATGGAACGAACGTTAAAAGTGCCAAAATTTGAGCAAAATTTATTGAGTTATGTACATTGAAAGTTGAAACTTCGTTTGGAATTCCGGCGAAATTACGATTAAAATTAAAACGTTAATAACTTTTGAATGAATCGACCGATTTTAGTAATCTAAGTTTAGTTTTATTTGTTGATGCATAGTTAATTAAACTGAGCGCAGATATTGTTATTTTTTAACATATTCGGGCGAGGAATACAAATAAATTAAGTGAACATAAGTTTTATCTGCGAAGTAAAGTGTTTCCGGTTGGAAGCTTATTAACTATGTTAATATTAATAAATCGTTTAAAATGTTTTACTATTTCGGCAGAACAACTAATAGTAAACAAATTGGTGAAAAGTTTGTTAAAATAAAGAAATAATTGCATATGTTATTGGTATTCGAAAACGGAGCGTGCTTGAATGATTTTAATTTGACGTGTTTTATTGAAATATGAATAACATTGGAATGAATTCGCAGAATTTTATAAACTGAATTTTCGTTTGTTCGTCTGTAAACAGTCAATCAACCGCAGTGCAAATATTGTTGTTTATTAATTTATTTGGGTTAGAAATTAAAATCAATAAAGTTAATGAACGGTTTGTGTTGAAAATAAAATCTATGATGTTTCAAGCTCATTAACTTTTTTAATAATGCACACTTCCCAAAACGATGGAGAAATTCTAGTAGAACAACTAATAATAAATAAACGTGCAGAGGATTTTTTATAATTAAGTTAACATTGTAAATGTTATAGACGTTTACAAACATAGTATGCTTCAATTTGTTAAATTTGACTCATTCTATTAAAATATTAATAACTCTTGAATAAATCTACCGAATTAGGTAAACTCACTTCTGTTGCATTCACTAATAACAAAAGTATCAACTTAATTATGCGTATTGTTATTTTTTTATGTATTTGGGTCAGAAATTGAAATCGATTTTGTTAATCTACACACATCGTCTAAATAATAACAGTTATCCACTTTGAAGCGTATTTATTATATTATTAATAATAATTTTAGAAAACTATTCGAACCAGTTTCTAGAAGCATTAATAGCAAGTAAATTTATAAATAAATTGTTCAAATCAAATGAAAACTACAAAAGTTATAAACAATATTATGTTACCTTGAAACGTCCACCGATAAATCTGACACATCTTTCAATCAATAAAACAAAAATGCCAATAACGTCCAAGTAAATCGTCCGATTTTCATAAACAATATTTTATATTATTTAGTAAAATATACTCAATTCACTGCAGTACAAAAAGTATGGTTTTATTCATTCATTTCATCGCAAATAGTCGTGAAACAAATTCAATTTGCTGCTCCTTTTAAATTTCAAATTTGTTGCTAATTATGTAGGATAATTACAATGTTTCTCGAAATTCATTTTAACAGACACATAGCACATATAATTATAAACATATTACTAAAAAAAATATTGAAATCGAATGAAAATTGCAAAAGTTATAAGCGTTCAAAAACAAAACATTTTTGATTCTTGCCAAACCGACACATTTAATTAAAACACGGATAACTTTTTAACGAATAGTGCAATTTTAATAAACCAAACAGAAATGGGTTTATTGGTGCCAAGTTTATCAGCCCTAACATTTTTTGATCAAATTCTTTATTAATAACATGAACTCCCACCTAATTCCAGTTGCTTACCAGAAACGCCGCGTTGTTTTGTCTTTCCGGATTAAACTACGTCTTACGTTACATCGTGCTTAATTCGAATGCACATTATAATCATCGCCGGGTGAATTATAGTCAGTCGGGAATGCCTAACAAGCTCATCAATTACGCAGGGCGCGTATCGCGCGTAAATAATGCGCTTAGAAGCGCGCCGCGCCGTATCGCAATAGCATATTGATAATGATGTGCTTCGCGTGAATCCGGCGAATTGCGGCCGGCACGTCAGCAGGAGATCTTCGCCGATCGCGATCGCGATACAATATTCAATTAAGCCGGGCGCAATCGTCGCCGAGATCGAACCGGAAGCGGACGCCTTCGACGAGGCACTAAATCATCGCCGCGCATCTGATCGCCGTTGATTTACCGCCGCGCGAACGACTCGCGGGTGATTTATGCGCTCGGACAAAACGACAAATGACGTACGGTGACGCGAAACGAGCTCGTCGAGGGCGGCGCGGGGCGAAAGTTGTTTGTGGTCGAGTTTACGAGTTCGCAGGTTTACGAGTCGGGCGAGGCGGCGGCGGCGGCGCCGGGCGTTCGTCTCCGAGTTAATAGGAACGCTGTCGTAAATAATGTAAAAATTGATTAATAGCGGAGTTGACCGTCGGCCGGCCCCGCCGGGAAGGGAAATCATGCCGCAGGTTAACGCATCCGACTTTGGAAGCGCATTAGTCATGCCCATGGCTTTGACTCGACAGCGCCGGGACGCTCCGGACGTCGGCGGCGTCGCGATTTTGTCATTTTCGCCTCGTTTTTCAGGTCGACGGAGCCGGCCGGGCTTTGCCGCGTGGAAATTGGCGCGGGACCGCGCAAAGCTCTGCCGAGGACTGGGATATCATAGAATTATTCTAGCCTCCAACGGTCTTTCTCATTCCCGTGTTCTCTTCAAAGGAGAAATGATCTTATTTTGGTTCTCTGCTATTTTCAACGCAAAGCTTTTGAATAATTCGTAAATATCTCGGGCGTTGTGTAAGATATCTTAATGTGCAATATGCCAAATAGTGGGTTATTAAAAACTTTGAAAATAAATAGCAATTTTATAAAAAACAAATTGTTGCAGTTTTTGTACAGTGGCGATTGAAATGTTTTGTAACTTTTGTAATAAGATGGCAAATAAGATAAACAATACATTGAAGTAAAGCTTGTTAAATTTTGTAAAGTTTATTTTAGTAAAATTGTTTGATAAATTTTATATTTTGGCTAAAATACCTTTAAAAAATCCCCAAAATGAAATTTCATTGTTTCCAGCATTAAAATGCTTGTAACTTTTGTAACAAGACGACAAAGAAGATTAGCAATACATCAAATTACAGCCTGTTAAATTTTGTAAAATTTATTTGAGTAAAATTGTTTGATAAATTTTATACTTTGGGCGAAACCTCTTTAAAAAATCCGCAAAACAAAATTTCATTGTTTCTAGAATAGTTGGTATTGCAATGCATGTAACGGTTGTAATATGAAGACAATTAAGATAAACAATATAGCAAATTAAAGCTTGTTAAGTTTTCTAAAGTTTATTT
>JARRAA010014834.1:0-10221 GCA_030557295.1 Ecitodaemon sp. MM-2014 | reverse complement strand
TGAAAATTACGAAACGTCGGCGAGTTACAAAACGAATTAATTTCGAATTCAATTTTTGGAGATTTCTCGCATCAAATCCATCTCATTGTCAGACCAGAGAAACGTATCCATCTGTAAATCGAAGTGGAATTAATCGCCCCGAAGAAAACGATGAAATTTCGCCGAATACCAGAAGAAATCTGAAAACAAAGAACGAAAATCGTTGTAGATTTGCAGAGTTTATAAGCAAAACTGAGAATTTGCCGGCGTAAAGTAATTTTCAGAGTGTGATTTGCATCAAAACTTGTCAGACGGGAAAAGAAGACATAATTTAATGAATTTTCATCACTTTAAACACGAAAAAAACAATAAAAACTCAAAATATTTACCAATTTCCCATAAAAACGTGCCCAAACTGCGTTGTGAACACCACCCAGAACATGAAAACTCTGAAAACAAACCAGGGACATTGTTAAATTTACAATCCCGTAATAATGTTTCAGGAATGACGTAATTTTAAGTGATTTTCAGAGTAGAATTCACATCAAAACATGTCAGACGGGAAAAGAAGACATTATTTAATAGATTTTCATCATTTTCAACTTGAAAATGAACATAAGAACAAAAATATTTACCATTTTTGGATGAAAGGCCAACCCAATCGTGGAAAGAAACTTTGGAATCACCACACAGGACGTGAAAACTGAAAAATACACAAGAAAACAATGTTTACAAACTAATTTGCGATATTTCACTGATCTTGTAATTATAAGTGATTTTCAGATTTAAATTCACATCAAAACATGTCAGACGGGAAAAGAAGACAATATTTAAGTGATTATCATCATTTTCCAGTGAAAAACTAAGCGTATAGAGAGAATAATTACCTTTCTTGTGAAAACGCATCATTGGACTTGAAAAAATTCTCAAATGATCCTAAAACAAATTAAATTAGTTAAGACTCAACATCAAAAATCAACAAAATCATACCTTCATTGCGATTTTCCATCTTCCACCCTAAAACAACCTAAAGAATCATGAATTATTACAGCGAAAAACTACTATACGTAGAGTTTAAGAGGGTCAGAGAGTTGATAAATGCGATCTGTTGGCCGGAGACGAAGCGCTTGGTGGGTATAACGAATCCCTTTTTATTTACGAACGTTTTTTAAAGACATATCTTAAAAAGCACTTGCGTTACACCCCGAGTTGTTTAGCTTTTTTTAATAAAAAAAAAACTCTCGCGCTGCTTGGATCGTGGTTGGCATGTCTCCGCAGGTCGCTGATCGGCTGTCTCCCTACTTGGTGGGCGCGCTCTGCGTGCTGGACTTGCTGTCGCGCATGCTGGCGGAGCGACGACGCTTGATCTCTTCGGCGCGGCGCGCCTTCGACTCCTTCTTCCTTTGCGCCAACAGCTTGGCGTAGTTGTCGGCCTGCTCCTTGCGTTTCAGGCAGCGCTTCTTCTTCAGGGCGAGACGATGACGCTTGCGCTGCAATCGCACGAATAATTCGTTAGTCTCTGACCTGAGAATAGGGGATGAGGGGTGCGGGAAAGCAAGCGATAATTACTTGGAGAACAGCCGGGGTGATAAGACGTTGAATTTTGGGCGCCTTGGTGCGCTGCTTCTTAGACTCCTTGCCCTCCTTGGGCACCAGGGGCCTCTTGACGACGTACTGACGCACGTCATCCTCCTTGTTCAGGTTGAACAGCTTGCGGATGCGCGACGCGCGCTTGGGTCCGAGACGGCGCGGGACTGTGGTGTCGGTCAAGCCAGGAATCTCCTAGCGAGCCAAAGAAACGTTAGCAACGATGCGGTTGCGTTTGCCAATTGATTGATAACTCACGTTCTCGCCTTTGCGAACAATAACGAGAGCCAAGACGCTCAAGTTACCGTCGACGATGCAGCCGCGGACGGACTTGCGCTTGCGCTCGCCGGTCCTCCTCGGCCGGTAGCAGGAGTGTCCTTTGCTGAGGAGCAGACGGACGCGGGTGTTGGTCAGGACGCCCTGCTTCATGGGAAAGCCCTGCTTGTCGTTGCCGCCGGCGATGCGGAGCACGTAGCCCTTCCATTCGTCGCCCAAGATGTCGGCCTCGACCTCGGCGCCCATGCGCTTCTCGTAGAACACGCGAATCTTGTGCTCATCGTTCACCTCGAAGAGCTTCTGACATCCCGTCGCCGGGAAAGACACGTTGAGCTACGGCAGAGAGCAAACGCGCGATGTACACACACTTTCTAACCTCAAAACACAAGCGTTTCGCATCGTTTATCAATAAACACGATAACATTTTCCCAATTCCTCGGTTCCCATTGATCGCAATCAAATCGTACAACGCGAAATTATCAAGCGCACGAAGCAAGTAAATGTTTTGGTTGGGCAAGACGAACAGCATGGAAGTGCTGGTCAAATGGTAGGCCGTTCCGTATTACATGTCCACAAATCCTCGGAAATCACAAACATCCGCGGCGAAAATTCGCACAAATCGCGACGCGATGCACGGCCACACCATCCGGCACAATCATCCACTAATATTTCGGCATTATCTCACAAACTTTCCACGTTTTCGGCGAAAATCTACGTACCTTCATCGCTGAAACATGTAATGTTCGCTGGAAGCTTGGGAGAAAAGGAGATACGGCACGTCGGTCGGCAAAACAGGTCGCGTCAGAGTGAGCGGTGCGCATGCGCAGGTCGTCAGCGCCACAAAATTTCACACGCTACCAACCTAAGAAACTAAAATCCCTAGATCTTCAAATTCAAATTCAAACCTAAATCCACCCAATACTTGAAACCCTAAAAACATTAATAAATCAACCAAACGGAATAAATTAACGAAAAAATTGCAGGCTAATTAATTTTATTCTTCATATGCGCATAAAAAAAAAATCTAGAAAGAATTTCTTACTCCATTGCATTTAAAAACCAATGCAAAACGATTAACGCCTCTTGTTCTTCTTCTTATTTCCGGCGCCTTTCTTCATATTTTGTCGCTGGGTGGCACCTTTTTGCATGGGGGAAGGCTCCACGCTGGGCGCGCTATCGTCATCGGCAATTTTCGAGGAGAAATCACTAAAAAAATCACAAAATTGAAGAGACCCTCTGCGAAACCGCCCAATAAAAACTCACAATTGATCGGAATGACCGGACGCGGTGCCCTGCGATCCCTTAATGACATCTTTAGTCCTGCGATCGCGCTTCTTACGATACCCAGAGCGTTCGTACCTGGGCATCCACCTCTCCGGATCTGGGGCGACGCCGGGGTCGTAGTTTTTAGGCAGCTTACCTTTGCGCTTGCGATGCTTGCGCTTCTTCTTTTCGATAGGCCTAGAAACAGTCGACACAACCCATCAAACACATTTCCATCGAAACGCAATCGAGAAAGCTCACCCGGGCGAAAGATCCACCTTCAGCGTGGCGCTCTTCTTGGCGGTGAGCCAAACGTTGCTCTCCAGCGTGTCTCTGTCAACGTCCAGATCCTCGACGGCGCCCAACCGCGCCCTGGTCTCGATCGCCTTCTTCTCGTCGAAGTGCGCGTAGGCGATGATCAGCTGCGAGATGGTCTTCGTGTCGCTCTTGTCCTTCGCCAGCAGCTGCTCGAGGCTCTTGGCGGCGACCTGGGGCCGCCCGTTCCGGATGTGAAACTCGGCGGCCTGCTTGAACAGGCTCGTCAGATTCATGCCGCCGCGCTCGTTCCGCTTGTACCACTCGATCGAATCCTCGTACACCTTCAGCGCGACGTCCTCCTTGCCCTGACTGAGGTACAGCGTGATGAGCGCGCCGACGATCCCCGGCCTGTACCTGTAATCGCCGATGTCCTCGAGCACCTCGCACGCCTTCTTCTTCTCGCCGCCTTGGAGCAGCAGCTGGACGCAGGTCATCTTGAGGACGAAAGTCTCCGCCTCGTTGCTCGCCTCTTGGGCGGCCTTGAGCAGCAGCTGAACGGGGTCCTGCTTAGACGGAGCCTTGAACAAGTTGAGCGCCTTCAGCAGCCTGCATTGCACCTTCAGTTCCGGCCAGTTCTTCTCGACGGCGTTGCAGAGATTGATGACTTGATCGTGATGATTGCAGTAGTAGTTGAAGATGGCGTTGTTCAGCGCGATGACTTTGCGCTGTTCCGACGGCAGCTTATGCACCAGCTGGTCGTTCGTCGCGACCTTCATCTTCTTCTTCGAGTCGAAGACGTTTTGGTCCTTGTTAATGACGACCACGTTGTTGCTGGCGACGGCCGAAAGAGAGGCGTCGTCGATTTTCTGCTTCATCGCGCTCTGATACAAACTCTGCGCGTCCTTGATCCGGCCCTGCTTCTGCCAGCAGAACGCCTGCAGGACTCGAATGTGCGCCAATTCCGCTTCGGTTTCCTCCTCGCTCGCGCCGTCCTCCTCGAAGCTCTCGCGCAGGAGCTTCTCCGCCTTCTTCAGCAGCTTCTCAGCTTCGGAGAAGTTCTCCCGCTTGGCGAACATCAACGCCTTGTTGTAGCACATCTCGTAGGTGTCTTCCTGCAGCTGTCCCTCGACGTTCTTCGACATCTTCGCGTCGTTCAGCGAGCTAACAACGGCCGAAAGATTCGTCTGACGCTCCTCCTCATACTCGTCATCGGGATCACCACGAATAATCTCATCGTACGCATTGAACGACTCTTGATACCGCTCTAGGCGATACAAAATCTGCGCGCGCAACTCCTGGCAGCGATGATTCTTAGGTGCGGAATCAATAACAGTCAAAGCAGGCTCAGGTTGATTGGTCCTATACAAGGAATAGGCTTTCTCGAAGTGCATGTCACCAGCATGCTTGGGGTTCTTGTTAAGGGCAGTGAGCGCCTCCTCAAAGCGGTTTAGCAGGATCAAACAGACGATTTTACATTGGAATGCCGTCGAATCATCCGGACACATTTGCAGCACTAGATTTCATACGAAAATTCATTGATAATACGATATTTTGTTAGCATATGGTGCGCAGTAAGTTTTACCTTTGTTGATGACTTTAAGAGCGCGATCATGGTCGCCCTTCTGGTCGTGCTTGTGGAACTCGATGTAGAGATTCGTCCGGGCTTTCTCTTTCGATTCGGGATCGCTCATTTTCGCTGGAAATTAAGTTTTTCTCTTCGTGATGGAAAGCAGTCGACGTGACGTCCCGTTCGAGAGGTTAGACAACTTCCAACACATCAACAAATCTCGGGATCTTACTAACTCTAGGGACTTGCGTGTAGTTGGTAACATGTAGCGATTTACAATATTTTCAAATCATTTTACTTAAAATACGAGAAGATATTAACTAAAAATCAGTGAAAACTAAAGATAATTAATATTGGTTTTAAATACCTTAAAAGTTTTAATGAAAACCGACTTTTTACTTTGCAGGAATTTTCTGCTTCAACCTAACCTAACCAAAAAATCACCAATCAGCGTTGTGACTGTGATTCCCCAGCTTCCCGACCGTTGTTTTCTTCAGTTCTAAAGCGATTGCCCCTCGAAGATGCCCGAGAACACTTTCCCCGACCTTTGCGACACCCTCGAAACGCTTTCCACCGCGAAAGGCAAACAGGACAAGCTCCAGATCCTTAAGAACTACACCAACCGATCCGGACGCGGCTTAAAATTCTACGACGCTTTGAGATTATTCCTGCCCAACTGGGAACGCGAGCGCGGTCCGTACCGGCTCGCCGAGCACTCCTTCACGAAGACGCTGACGAACATCTTCTGCCTCGCGCCGACCGGAAGCGACGTGAGCCTGCTCAAGAACTTCAACCAATCGGCGCGCGGCGTCGCCGGCAAGTTCAAGGACTACGCCGACGCGGCCTACGCCGTCGTCAGGAAGAAGACGGGCTCGAAGACGACGAACGCCTACACCCTGAGGGAGATCAACGAAAAGTTGGACGCCATCGCGTCGGGGAGCGTGCGCGCCCAAGAGGGGATCATCCACGACCTGTTCAAGACCGTCTCCCAGCTGGAGATCAAGTGGCTGATACGCCTCCTCCTCCGGGACATGAAGCTGGGCCTCGGGAAGGGCGACATCTTCCTCTGCTACCATCCGGACGCGAGCAAATACTTCAACACGAACAACAGCCTCAGGGACTTGTGCGCCGACCTTGAAGATTTGACGCGAAACGCGACCGACATCGAGATCAAGTTGTTCAGCGCGTTCAGGCCCATGCTGTCGCTCAGATGCGACGTGAGGGAGTTCAACAGGGCCGTGAAGGACACCAACGAATACTACGTCGAGGAGAAGTTCGACGGGGAGCGTTTTCAGCTGCATTTCGACGGAAATAAGTACAAGTACTTCTCGCGAAATGGCTACGACTACACCGAGGAGTTTAGTGCGCATGCGCGAGCGATTTCCGGCCGGTTGACGGCTCGCTCCGTCATCCTCGACGGAGAGATGATGATCTACAACAGGAAGACCAAGCAGTTCGGCTCCAAGGGGATGTACGTCGACATCAAGAAGGTCAAGCCCGACTCGAACATCCAGCAGTGTTTCTGCGTCTTCGATCTGGTGTACCTCGACGGCGTCAACGTGTGCAACAGCCCGCTGAAGGACCGCAAAGCTTTGATAGAGAAAGTCGTGCGGCCGCTGGACGGGGTTCTGCAGAAAAGCCGCTGGAAAAGCGTGCACAGCAAGCAAGGGGTGGTCGACGAGCTGAATCTCTCCATGGACCGCAAGGAGGAGGGCATCGTGTTCAAACATCCCGGGGGCAAGTACCTGCCCAACGAGAAGGTCGGCTGGTGGAAGGTGAAGCTCGAATACTTCGAGGACGTCATGTCCGATCTGGACGTGGTCATCCTCGGCGGGTATTACGGACAGGGAGCAACCAAGGGAGAGATATCGGGGTACCTCGTAGGGGTTAAGGAGATTGTTAATCAACAAGAGACATTTTTGTCCTTCGCCAAGATCTCTACGGGTTTGACGAGGGAAGAAACGAAGAAGCTGAATTCCCACCTGGATCCCCATTGGAGCGACGATGCGAATGGGGTGATCCACGGGAAGGAGAAGCCCGACAAGTGGATAGCGCCCGAGCGCAGCAAGTGCCTGACCATCAGGGGCAGCGAGCTGATAAAGCTGTACAACTCCAGCTCGATGAAAGATTACGCCACCAGCTACACCCTGAGGTTCCCGCGCATACTGAGGGCGAGGACGGACAAGGCCTACAACGATTGCCTCACCACCGAGGAGTTGACGAGACTCACCGAGGGTTCGGCCGTCGTCGAGAAGCTGAACAAGCGGCACCTGGAGCTCTCCGACCTGGCGCAGACGCCGGCGAAGAGGAAGAAGAAGGAGTTGGACTTCAGGCCGCTGCCGGTGGACGCCGTGAGCGACGTCCTGCGTGGGGAGGTCTTCGTCGTTCTCAGCGGGAAGGGGGACTGGACCAAGGAGTTGGTCGAGAGGGCGATTCGCGAGAACGGCGGCGTCGTCGCGCTCGAGGTTACCGAGAACACGCGGTGCATGCTGGTCGGGGACGAACACGTCCGCACCAAGACCTACAAGGGGGACGTGGACATAGTCGACGTGGAGTGGCTGAGGAGGGTCCTGAACGAGGGGGAGTTCGAGGCGTACGGAACGTTCGACGTCGTCTATATGTCGGAGAAAACCCGTAGGAAATTCATGCAGGAGTTCGATTGCTTCGGGGACGGGTATTATCAGGAGGCGGATCAGAGGAGTTTAAGGAAGGTGTTTGAGATTTATCGGAAGGTGGGTGTCGCTGCTTTAGGGGCACAGAGGAAGGGGTAGTTCTTATCTTTGGGATTTTTAAATCCCTTTCCCTACACCCCCGAATTTTACCCTCTGATAGATTCAAACTGCACCTTAGTCTGGATCAATGTCCACCCATGCCCCTACCTCTAACCCCTGTGAATCTCCATATTATGATGCGTTTTTTACCCCATTAGAATAATACCCTTCCAATGAATCCCACGGTGGAAGAAATCAACGAATTCGAATCGGAAATCCATCTCAACGCCAGCGCCGAGTGGAAACCCTTGCGCGGCTACACGGCCTACTTTGACAGATACAAAATAATCAACGTTCCGACCAGCACCGAGCTGGGCGACAGCGCCCACGGCGATTTCGCGGCCCGAGCGGAATTTAAGCTGGCCGGAGGCGTCATCAGCCCGTTTTTAACGGAGGACTGCGATTGCATAATAGCCGCCCGGTAAGTGCCCTTTACATAAGCCAACTTAACTTGACGCAACATTGCGCAACTCGCCAAGTAATTTTCCTCGATTTTTGCGCGGCGTGCCCAGCGAGAGATTCGACGAAGTGGAGGTGTATTTGCAATCGCTGCGTCGGGACATTCCCATTTATTCATCGCCCGAAGACTTCAAGCGAGAAATCCTTCGAGGACGGCGATCGTGATTATTGCCGTTTACGTCTTTTTTTTAATTTGCAATTACGATTTTATTATAATAAAGCGAATGACGCACCCAATTAGGATGGAATCCTATTTGTCGGCGACACGACGCCGATGTAAATGTCACTGCAACACTGCCGGGAAGGACGACCGCAATGTCCGAACGCGAGAACGCGCCGTGCGCAAGGTCGCCTCGTCGGCGCTCGTCATCGGCGCTCGATTCCGTTTTCGGTGCGCTCGTGGCGTCTGCCATTGAGAGAGCGCCGCGCATGGCAGGAACTTTGCGGCGGACCGTAATTCCGCGTTAATGGCATCAAATTTGCGGGTAAATCCGTAAACATCGAAAGCGTTTCGCCGGAACCGGATCGGAAATAGAGTTGAATATGCAACATATTATGCGCGGAGAAAATCACCGTTCGGCATGACTAATTCGCTGTCTATAATTTTTCACGCGAGTACATTGACAAGTTACGTGGAACTTTTAGTGCTATTAACTAATAGAGTCAATTGATTCTATTAGATTTGTAACACGTGCCAAAAATTGGGAATTACATGGAGAAAATCAGTCATTTGTCCATTGTAAACAAAAAACAAGCTTTGAAGAATTGCTCATGTTGACTTGTTATATATCATTGGAAAGCATAGGAAATTCTCAACGAGTTTGATTATGAACATGTTTTCGATATTTTTAGTCCTTCATTGAGAATTTTGAGTTTAAAGTTATTGAAACTCGCCATCTACAACGCGAAATTCAACTAAACAATCAAGATGGCCTCTTGTGACGTCATAAAAACGCCCTCTATTGTGCCGAACGCAAATCATACGTGCGAATAATCTCCAGTTTAACACCTAATCCGATGTCCGACGCGTTCCGCGAATCCGCCGATCGCTCGCAGCTACTTAGCCGACCGCCGACGAATAAAATCCAGCAGTCCGTAGCCGGCGGTCAGTCCGAGCGCGATCGCGTCACGATTATCATGCGCGGTTGACCCGCAGACCAATTTTTGCGCAAGCCGCAATTATTCAATCGGCGAAGCGCCCGCGCCACTCATCAATAATCGAGAGTCGTTCGAAAATCGAACATGATCTAACTGACGACCGGTTGGGAGCAGTTTAAACTTTTAATTAGACGCGGATTGAACTTGAGCCGAGTGAGTTGTGCGAAGCTTGTTTGCCGCGAGCTGTGCGAAGTGATTAGCGTCGTCGCTCGCATCTCGGCGGAAAAATGCTGCGGAGTGTGTTTATCTTCCTCGTGGCCGTTGGATATGCGATAAGTCAAGGTAAAACCATCGCGAGATCTATTGAGACGCAATACGCTTGGCATTTTGTTTGTTTAAACAATGCTTAGTCTAGGTGTGTTATATATCGCTGGAAAGCTTGCAAAATTCTCTAAATGTTTAGTTATGAACATATCTTCGATATTTTTAGTCCTTCATGGAGAAATTTAGGTTTAAAGTTGTTCGAGGACAAAAATCCGATTAATAAATGCACTAAAATTAACATTTCCAAGGTTTAAACAAATATTAACGTATGCTGGTTATATACCATTAGAAAGCTTAGGCAATTGTCTATAACTTTTGTTATAACAATATTTTCATTATAATTAGCCCTTCGTAGTGAAAATTACGCCCAAAAATTTTTAAACGAAAACTAATATAGTTTTCCATGCAATAAAATCACATTTTCTAAGTCTAAACAACCCCCTAGTGAGCAAAATCATATATCTTTGTAAAGCCCAGGAAATTATCAACAACTTTTGTTATAACCAAATTTTCAATTTTTCAACTCATTCATGGTCAAAATTAATAATAAACTATTCAAGACCAAAAAAGTAGATTTCAATCGCTCGCAAATCAACGTTAATTACGATAATTCATTAATTCACGCGAGCAAAACTTGTT
>JARRAA010014817.1:0-20765 GCA_030557295.1 Ecitodaemon sp. MM-2014 | reverse complement strand
GGCCCAGCGCGATGCGTGCCGGACGCGCGCGCCGTGCGAGCGCGCGCGCGCGCCCAGCCTCGACGAGCTGGCCGACTGGCTTGAGCCCTCGATGCGAGAAAAGCCAGCGCAGTCGGCCAGCGCGAAGAGTGTGCGCGCCGATAGAAGCGGCGGCGCGCCCGCGCGCGGCGACGACTCGGCGGGTGCGCCTGTGCTACATCCACGACGCTCAAGGTCTCTTCGCGACGCGGGCCGCGCGCGTGTGCGCGCGCGTACGTGAACGGGTTGCGCGCACACCGCGACGCGCCCGTGGTGGTGGTGGCAACGCGCCGCTCGCGCTGAGCAATAGCTGCGCGCGGTGCCGGGGTCGCGATCGGCCGCGCGACGACGAGGAGAGGCGCGACCGGGGTCGAGTCGAATTTAGTTACTCGAAGGGTGCGCACCACTAAAGTCACTCTCCGCGAGCGCCACTCGTCGCTCTCCACGCCCGTCGTGCGCGCGCGCGTTCGTCCTGCCTGCCAGGACTCGGCTCTTCGCCACCCTTCGCGGTGTGACACTCGCCCGCCGCGAACTCTTTGCGTTTTTTTCGCCGTCGATCGTTTCGCGCTCGCGCGGATGTTTTTTGCTGCGGTGCGGCGCGAGCCGAAAATGTCAAGTGGATTCTAATAACTAACAAGTTGGTGGCATTTCGCACGAATTTTGCTTCGCCGCCGATCGCACGCTGCGCGCCAGCGACGCGAAAAGGAGGTGTGTGGTTAATAATAAATGTGCGCCGCCGGTGCGGCGAGCGGCGAGCGAGCGCGCGCAGGAAACTTATGAATTTCACAAGGACGAACTATTGCGTAAGTGTTTTGAATTTTATTATAGATGTGCGGCGCGCGCGCGCGCTCGCGATCCGCTGCATTCGGCGCGCTGCTCTCCGCGCGCGCGCGCTGCACATGTCGCGAAATTCGCGAGAGCAGCGCGCGCGCGACGAGTGGGATTCCGTCCGCGCGGCGCCCGCGGATCGCAGTCGGCGCGCCGATGTCGCCGAGCGCGTCGGCGGACGGTATCGCCTCGCCGCGTCGTCGCGAAATATGCAATCCAACACCCTCTCCCGTTGCGATTGCGAAATGCGTCGCGCGCTATTTATAAGTCGCCCGCCCGCCCGTTCGGTCCGCGCGAGTCGCGCGAGCCCGGACCGCAGGAGCGATTACAAAGTCGACTCGCGGCCGGCGCGCGCCGCTTCCTGCTCGACTTCCCTCTGCCGCGCGTTCGCGGCGCAACCCACTTCGAGGCAATCAGTTTTATCGCGACTTGCGCAAATTTAGATTCGGATCTCAGTCGTAATCACGCTGGCGGCATTCGGGCAAACACGATCCGCGTTCGACTCGTATTTGTTTTGGCGCTGTCGCGCGTTTCCAGGCGCGCCATAAATCGTGGCAAATTCGATCGTCGCCTACCCGGACCCACGTTCCGCGCAACTATGCAATGTTTACACGCGCAAAGAGCCATGGAATTTGATAATTTGTATTCATTAGCAAATGTCTGGTTGCGCGTTTATGCGAACGAACGTGGCTTGCATTCTTCGTTCATTCATGCGCCGTCCGCGCTCGCTTATTTGCAATGCCATTGTGCGTAATGATGCATCGACGTTCGCGTTTGCGCACGCCGCAGAGGAATGGCAAAATTTAAAGGTTAAGCTGGTGCTCGATAAGGACGTTTGAGGTCCCGCATCCAAGCAAGCTTCGATATCTTCGAAATACTTTCCGCGATTTGTTCCAACTGCATGCCTCTTACATTTGCGCGATCAATTGTTTTCTAACCTATAAAACGATTGTGGCGCATGCGCGAGCAGCTCAAATACTATGCGAACTGGAAGCGCGCGGTCGCCACGCGACCGAAACGAGGATAATCGTATAATAATAAGAAATCAAGTAACGGAACACATCCGCGCAATATCCGGGGGAAGTACGCGGCGAACGCGCGCGGTGAACTACGGGCCGTCCCACCACTTTCCTTACTTGTTGCGCCGTTTGACGCGCGCTCACGAAATTTCCACTTCGCGCGGCGCCGCCGGAGTGCCGGCCCAATAGGAACATATCAAGCGAATGATGCAACAGCGCCGCATAATTAGAATGCATTAATTATGCATTAGCATACCCCGGCTGCGTTATGCATTGGCTGTTAATTAATCGCAATTCGCGCGCTGCCTGCGGCGTAAACAAAACGCCACGGCACTAAAACAATATCGAGAGCGCTCTTTGTGTAATGCGATCGCGTTTCGCCCTGTTCGTAAAATTCGTGGAACACTCGAACGGCATATTTGGCGCGCCCAAAAATCGGCCGTCGCCTCGCAGGAGAGCGCCGCCGAGCAGGCGAGGAGCGAGGCATCGCCGCGCGCGCCGGCTACGCCTATGATCGCTAGGACGAGGGAAAAAAGCGAATAGCCAAGCGGCGCGACCAATGATGGCGCACGCTCGAGCCCACATACACACGCACGCACGCCGAAGCCGAGCGCGCCGAGCGCGATGATGCCGCCGGTCCTGTTGAGCGCCGCGCGGTCACCCCGACCAACCCCGAAGTGTGCCGAGCCGTAGCGCGCGCATCGCGCCGCACGCCGTTCCGCTCGCTCTCCACTGCGCTAGGCGACCTACCCGCGACCGCCGTGCCGCGCCAGACTGCTGACATGGCGTCTTGAACGAGCACCGACTCACGATCCGTGCTGCGCGTGTGGTGAGAAGTGCTGGTTTCGTGCGCGGCGCGAAAAAATCCGCGCGACGCGCGAGTGTCCGCCGAGACATCCGCGACCTGCCGACGTTTCCGGACCGGGCCCGATGCCGCCACCGGCGTGCCGAAAAGGTAAAGCATTCGATCGCCGAATCCGCCGCCCGCTCCACCCGCGAAGATGCGAGGAGCGAGCGCTCGGCCCGCGCGCAGCCAGCGAGCCACAGCGCGCTACATTGAGAGACGCCGTCGACTGCGATCGCCGAGAAAAATAGAACGCGCGCGCGGCGTTGCACACGCCGCTTGATTTCGCGGCGTTAGAAACGCCGCGCCGCACACGAACGAGCGGCGGACGGAGGTTGCACATCGCGTCGCGTTAGCGGAGAAAACGTCGGCGCTGGGGACGAGGACGAAAGCGCCTCTCGTCTGGCTCGCGCGCGTCGCGCACGCCTCGCTGCGAAGATTGTAAAATGCGAATGTAAATATCGTCGGCGGCGGCTCCGACTCGAGCGCGACGCATCCTTGTCGCACGCTCCGCGCGGCCGAGATGCGCCCACCCCGCGCGTCCCAATCAATATATTTCTCTATTTCGATAAATCAATATTTACACGGCGCGCTCACGGCGGGTCGTGATGATAGCGCGGCGAGCGAGGGCGACGCGTGTGTTAGTGCCCCTATGCGCTGCGCGAAATATTTGCGCCGCGCACGCCGCATGCCAATTGCGCGTTCGCTTAGAAAGCGTCCGTTTGTAAATATAAATATAAACAGAGTGCGGACTTCGCGGGGGTTTTCCGATGCTGGTCTGGCGTCGCGACCGAATTCGAACGCGGAAACCTTCGGCCGCGCGCGCGCGCTCTATGAAACTCCGACGGCCGAGGAAGGCATTTTAATTATCCGCATCCTTCCTAGAAGCGCGTTCGCAGGGAACGACAGTACCAAGCCGTCGCGCCGCGCCGGCCCACCACCGTGTTGCGCTTCGAGCAACATTTCAAAGTTCTATTCGCAACAATCATAACGGTACGGTCGCAGTTTATTGCTATTCAGCGCCGGCGCGCTGGCTCGCCGTCCGTGCGAAACTCTCGGGGCAGCCGCAAACAAAAGATAAACGTCGTAGATGGAGGTTGCCGTCGCCGTCGTCGCCGTCGTCGGGTGGGGGATGCTTAATCTCCACATGTGCCACTTTTCAGCCGCGCTCGCCGCTCGAGCGACGCCCGATCGCGAAAATAACGACGGCTAGCGGGCAAAAGGATACGCAAACAAGTCGAGTGCGTGTTCGCGAGCCGCCGCGCTCGCCCGAGGACCGAGCGGAAGCGTGACGTCATAGGGATGTTTGTGCCAAATAAAGGCGAAAATATGCGGCCGCACGAAAACACCACATTGCCCGGCCCGGCTCCCCGACGATGATTTTTTTACGGCTCGGAAAAGAAAAACAAGCGCGATCGTCGGGCGCGCGCACATGCGCTTCTAATTATCTTGACTCATGATCCAAATAAGCCGCTCGCCCATGGGCGCATGTTCTGCGTTAGACGCTCGAAGCGCGGACGACTTGACACAATCCGCTTTATTAGGGGGCAGAGCTCATGATGTAATGCTCGATGCATCGGCGTTAGCCGGCCGGACCGACGCGGCGCGTTCCGGTGGGCTCGCGCTTCGCGCTTGTTCGCCAACATTGTTTGCGGAGTGCGCGCGTCGCACGAGAGCGAGCGCGTTCGCGAAGGTTTAGATTCGAAGCGCTCGGCCAGCAAGCCGTCCGGCATGGGGCACGAATAGAGCGGTGACGGACACCTGTATGAATGAGACCTTGAAATTTCCACACCCGCTCGGCTTTTAGCGTGACTAACTCGCGTTCAGACGCGAGCGTCAGGACTAGGATCAAACGCCACGTATTCGCCTAGTTATGTATTTAGGGTGTAATTTATTGCGGCACATGACAAAACACGGTGCATAATTTTACACGCGTTACTCCCACTGGCATGGCGCGGCGTTTAATTTCAACGATTTCTTGTTTCAGTAGCGAGTCACTAGAGAGGCGTCTCACACATGATCAGCCTACCGACTACTATATCGAAGCCCCCGACAACTCCGAACGCAAACATGTCATACCAAAGGTTCTGCTTACGATGGAACAACCATCAGTCGAATCTGCTCTCAGTATTCGATCAGCTGCTGCACGACGAGTCCTTCGTGGACGTGACGCTGGCGGTGGAAGGGCAGCTGCTGAAGGCGCACAAGATGGTGCTCTCCGCCTGCAGTCCGTACTTCCAAGCGCTGTTCGTGAACCACCCGGACAAGCACCCGATAGTCATACTGAAAGACGTGCCCTACAACGACATGCGCAGCTTGCTGGACTTCATGTATCGCGGCGAGGTGTCCGTGGATCAGGACCGCCTCACCGCCTTCCTGAAAGTCGCCGAGAGCTTGCGCATCAAGGGCCTGACCGAGGTGAACGAGGAGAAGTGCGATTCGATCACGTCGTCGCTGACGGCGAACCAGAACAACCTGCGGCTGCAGCAGCAGGCGCTCAAGCAGCAATCGCTGCAGCAGACGCCGCAGCAGCAGCAGCAGCAGCATCAGCTGCAGCAGAAAGCGCAATCGCAGCAGCCCTTCAACGCGCTGAACATGCTCGGCAACGCGCTGCTGCAGCCGAAGCGAAAGCGCGGCAGGCCTAGGAAGTTGTCGGGGAGCTCGAACGGCACGCCGGGCGCGGACGACTTCGACCGCTCCGACTCGCTGGTGCAGGGCAGTCCGGAAATGTTGGAGGTCAAGATGGGCATGGACGGATTCACCGGCAACCACTCCGATTCCAGCAGCAAGGACAAGGAGGACGACGTCGACAGCAAGATCATGCGCGCCGACAACGGCGGCGAGCCGGTCGCCGGCACCTCGAAGGGGGAGTACGACAATCTGAACATCAAGAGCGAGAATGACTTCCAAGCCTCCGGTAAGTTTTTAAGTATATTTGATATTCGATGAACCTGCGTAGGATTGCAAACAAACGACCGCGCTCGGTAGTGTTTCTACTCGAGCAGTGTATTCAAACGAAATTGGACACAGTTTTGTCCACTAGATAGCAATCGTCGAGTCGATGAAATGTCTAAGCGGCGAAATCAAAGCATGCGATTGATTGTAACGTAGCGAATGCCGTAGTTTTGCGATTTCGCGACCCGCCCGGCGTTGTATGTAGCGTGAAAAGGGAAAAGCTATTGTCGAAAGTGATTTTGCAGTTGTTCCTCGAACGCAACTCTCGCTTAGTACACACACTAACGTTGTTTGCGTTGTTTACAATTTAAAAGTGCGTTTCTCTCACTTATAGACGAAGGCAAAGTGCATTTGATTATTGATAACGATCATGAAGGTGAGTGCCGTTCAATAAATAACAAAAAAAAAACGAATAGGGAAGAACTGTAAGGAATGAGCCATGATTTTCCGAAATTTGTTGATTTCATTCAAACGCAAGGTGAATGCGTCAAGCAATAAAAAAATGCTAGTGACAAGAAAACCGAACGCGGCTTATTCCCTTATAGCTTTTCCCTTTTCATAAAGCATAGAGCAAACACTCTGTAGTAATCGAGCATACGAGGCTGACGAGAGAAAATAATCTCGCTGTGTTTTAGATGTTGAACGAGGCAAGTCTCCCATTAGACCCCCAACTAGAGCGTCACAAATACCCGCCCCGCCCGCCGCCGCCGCCACAGCTCCGGGCGCCTCTTTGACGCCGCCCATTCTCGCCGCGCTGGACGTTTCGAGCAATAACAATCGCCCCAAAACGTCTAACAATCTCAGATGCATTAAGTTCGAGTCGTCCTTCCAAGAGGAGTACGGCCTGCCCTATCAGGACCTGTCCGTGTCGGACGCGGAAGAGGCGGAGGAGGCCGATAACGATTGCGAATTCGACGACGCGCACTACGAGTCGATGGACATCAAGCTCGATCCGAAAGAATTTCTCGAAAACATTTACGACACGAGTGTCAAGCACAAAAAGCGAAAAACGGACGCCGCCGCCGGCGACGCCTCGTACGGTTACGAGTACGAAAAGTTCGAGGAGGAGTACGAGATCATCGTCGACGACCAGAACTTCTCCTTCGGATCCATCAAGGGCGAGAAGACGCCGAAGAAGATTTGCGATCCCGAGAAGTCGGCGCGCGACTTTTGCGTGCGCGAAAAGGACAACGTCTATCGGTGCACGGTGTGCGATCGCGTCTACACGCACATCAGCAATTTCTGCAGGCACTACATGACCTCGCACAAGATGGACGTGAAGATGTTCTCCTGCCCGGTGTGCGGCAAGGAGTTCACGCGCAAGGACAATATGCTGGCGCATCAGAAAATCATTCACACGAATCGCGTGATGTACGGCCAGCCGGTCAGCGAAATCAAACCGAAAGTGATATAAGTACAAGTTGCAACTCCGCGCGAACGCTCAAAAAATTTTTTATCGGCGAGGTATTTTTATAGCAGTTTACTACACGAGTCTTTGAACAAATCGCGACTTGCCAAATTTACGATTAGTTTGTTACTGATGTGCGACACACACTTGGTGCCTTAAATTTTTATGAACCTTTTTCAAGCGAAGAAACGCATATATCATACACGAAGATAGTTAAAGTAAAAGTAAACAAATCCAAGAAGTCTGAATACTTGTTAGTGATGAGTGCCTTTATTCAATGTTCTTGATACTTTTATACTTTTATTACTCATTAGTTCTACGTTACACACGACTATAATCCTTGTTGCGAATTACTCTTTGCTCGACTTATCATTACTCCCTAGTAATATTTTTTCTATGTACATGTTCGTTTACATAATACGCTAAGGATGTTCGTAGTTTTTATAAAAGCCCAAAGACGTGTTGTTTTTTTTTTTACACATAACAAGAAATAGTAATAAGTTATTAGGTATAGCCTTATTTGTTAACTAAAGTTACTCTATTAATATATGACGAGGAGAATCAAAGCAATGCTAGTTTATCAGCTGTAATTTTCTACGGCCGATTGGGTATTTTCATGTTTGGTCGATTATCGCGCGCGCATCGGCGTCGATGCTCCGCGATCCATTTGCAACTTAGTCGTGTTTTATTTTTTTTTTCTTTGATATCGCGACGTTCGAAGAATGCAGCAATTCTTCGCGACACGCGCGCATTAGCAACCTAGCATTAATTATACGAAACAAATGACTGTGAATTGTTAATATTTGATAAATTTAAGGAAAAATTTTACATTGATAAACTAACAAAACATATATAACAAGTATATAATTGTTACGAATCAAAACTTAAACTCGATATTACATATTTTTGGACGAATATTACGATTATGATTACTATTTGTGTATTGAATGTGCCTTGAAAAAGAAAATCGAACAATATGTAATGAGACGAGTCTGAAGAATGTACAATGTTTCATTTTTTACACGAGATGAAGGAGGGAGGTTTTTATACTGATACCAATGGTAATTATAAGTTACTTTCTAATATAGTCGGCAATAAGCTTCATGTTATGATTTTTTTTTTAATATTGATAATTCTGTTTTTTGATTATTATTTTTCATTCGTCTCAGCAACAACAAAACGATTGTATATGCAACATCTTCATGTAACATTTGATACACGGTGGAACTATACAATGTTTTGCAATAATATCGGTATAAAATTCAGCTGGTGTCTTTCTTTTTTTCCGTCGTTTACTAATATCGTTGCGATTCCACTTATAATGTTTACAAGCTAACGTTATTACAAGGAAAGGAATCCAGGTAACTAATTGATATGCAGATTCTTTAATTTTGATTTCGATATCAATTTTATCCTACTTAAGTTATGCCATTATTTATGTTCGTTGCATTTTTGTTAGTTATATTAATGTCCTGTGTACGGGCGATTTTCTAACGTTATTACTTCGATTTGCAGAAAACAAACTTCTCACGCCGAAAGTGGAACTGACCGAAACGCCGGCGCACAAACTGATACTGCCCAAGGTGGACCTGAAGGAACAAAGCGCCGACCTCAAGCTGCACATGAACGCGAACTTCAACTTGAACAATAACAACAACACGCCGTCGACGAGCGCGCTCGCCGCCGGAACGACGACCGCCGCGATGAGCGCTCCCTCGGGCCGACAGCCCGTGAAGCGGCGGGCGCGCCGCAGGACGGCGTCGCAAAGCCAAGATCCGGCCGAGCAGCTCACCGAGATGAGCGTGCGCGGTCTGAACCTCTTCCGCTACGCGTCGATCAGTAACGGCATCTATCACTGCACGGAGTGCGCGAAGGTCGACGTGCAGAAGACGTTCAAGAACAAGTACAGCTTCCAGCGGCACGCGTTCCTCTACCACGAGGGCCAGCAGCGCAAGGTGTTCCCGTGCCCGGTCTGCCAGAAGGAGTTCTCGCGGCCGGACAAGATGAAGAATCACATGAAGACCGTGCACGACTGCTTCATGCCGAAGGATTGCGTCTTTCCCATGGGGTTTTTTCTCCCGCCGTCGTAAACCGGCTGCCTGCGGCGACGGATTTACGAACGACGGCGTGAAAAAAAGTCGGAAGCCAACGCAGAAACTGACGCACACTGACGATTCGCGATCGGAGCCCGCGCCGCCCGACGGCGACGGGCCTCCGCCGGTCGGCGCGATCGGCGTCGAGGAAGCGAGCGCATGCGATCCAGCGGATGTGCCGAACGATAATCAAAACGAAAATCAAAGTGATAATCAAGCGGATAATCAAAACGAAAGCAAAGTCGCTGTTGACAGCAACGAGAACATTGAAGATGTCGATAACGTTAACAAGACCGTACTAATGGCTCGAACTAGCAGCAGCAATAAATATTTAACGCGCAGTCAATTGCAGCAATGGCGCAATTAAAAACAACGCGCGCATTTAGCTAAAAGCTTCTTGCGTTCGCGCGAATTGATTTCGTTCTTGGTGCTAACTAAAGACGTTATTGTTTGAAAGAGAATATAGGACGCTTTGAAAGCAAAAAATAATCAAAAAGCTGGACATAGAGCAGAAGGAAACTTACATTATTAATTGTTGTACAGATCTTTATATTATTTACTAATTGTTTTTATACATATTCATAAACTTTATTTAGGCATAAGTTAAAAAAACGCTATTATCGATTGAAATCAAATGACAATTGATTGAATATCACTGGAACTACAAGCGATCTTCTAAGTCGATCCATCGACGTTAAATCAAAAAAATATGACTTGTTACTTAGCGTTAAACTGTACATAGTTATTAACAAGGACAAACAGACTAAAAGTACCCTAGCGGATAGGATCATAAAGATAGTACAAGTACAACTAAACTAGGTAGAGGTAGCATTTTCTAACTTTGAAATAGAAACACAAAGAACGTCAAGTGGATGTGTGCAAATGCGGATGATAAAGAAAGCGACCGAAGTTAATTTGTGATCGACATCAATGAAATTGATAGCAAATTCAAATGGAATGCCCGAGGCGCGTTCCTTAATTTCTTGAAAATCGAAGCGAATATTTTTATAATTACGAATAGGCGTCGACGAGCTGCCAAGCAGTTTGCGGCATATCCATCGGGGGGGCGTTTGGGTAAAATTGCGTGTCGCAGCGCGAAAATCAAAATGGCGATTCCTTGGAAATTGTGCAATTTTATCCAAATGACATGTGTTACTATTTTAAAACTTTATTGTTACGCGTCGTTGGCCGTCAACGAACGCTATATTGTATGATACGAAAACGCAGAATCACCCAAATGTGGCCTATTAGTTAAATACTTTGTTTTTTGTATTTTGTATTGTTTTGCAATTCTGATATTTTATTATCATTTATTTTCTTTTTCTTTTAAAAAAATGTTTAAAGAGTAGTTTAGCGCGCAAGCACATTTATGTTCATATTGTTTATAGTTTTGCTATATTTACGTCTAAAACTTATGTTGCATACTGATGTAAAAATGTTTGAGTTACTTACGAATTACACAAATTTAGTTTAGTTCTTACACGTAGGACATTACGCGCACGACCACGAATCGATCTAAGTGAACGGACTATTGGACAGCCGACGAAACGCACAAATCCTCATGTCGAATTTTCACGTTCGCGTAGTTGAGTTAATGTAAATTATTAATTTATAGGGAGTTTTCTTCGCACAACACGCAAATGGCACATTTGTATAGTTAAACGCCGAACACATTTAATTCTTGCTGTAGGAGTTATTATTTTCACATAGACGTCAGCATTGCGGTGTCGGGACGCGATTACAATTTAAATAATAGCGCAACACTTATTTCACAAGTGCAATTAATAAATATTACTACTGCAACAATTTAAGTCTCTCTAGTCAATGATAGATAACATAACTTGAAAATGAAAATCCATACATGAACACAGATTAACGACAAACACGCTAAACTTGCACAAACTGGCACATTTTGAGATTTAAATTTCACGAGGGTCGCGCTACGGCTCATCGCACTTCGTTAGTTCGTTAATATTTGCGCATATTAAACATTTTGTTCGTGCACTGTCTCTTTTTCTCTAAGACACAAATGAAAATCACTATGTGATATGTAATATGTTTAGTTTGTTTTACTTAGTTGGTTAATCGCTAATGAAAACATGATTCTAGTTAACAATTCGCTTTGAACGGATGCGCGTCGTGTAATTTTGTCTTGTGAAGCAAAGCCGAGGGATGGCACAAGTACGGGATAATTAAGTAACTGATCGTTTCGTTTTGTTATACGCTAAGCCTAAACAGAATCGAAGTTCTTCCACTAATTAATTGATTACATTAGACGATGCTTAGATTTAATTTTAAAATTTTATAATTATCACCAGAACAAACGCCGATCACGACTTGTAATTTTTAGCGAATGAATGTTTACTAGAATGCGTTCAGTCGATAACGTGTAACACAAATAGTAACTAACGTAAGTGCAATTAACACGTCTACTAAAGTATAACATATGCAGATGAAAGAGGAGATAACATTGAATATTGATTTATTACTATTGCTATTAATTTTATGATAAGTAGACGAATAAATGTAAAGGGAGCAAAGCATTGCCTTGCTTTAAACAAGTATGAAATAACTGAGGATTTTATATAAATGATAGAAATGCTATTATTATGTTTATATAAATATAAATATTCTATAAATATTATATCTGAATACACACGATTTACAGTTCACGTTTGTAACTATTTGTTTTGTTTTATTTTACCCATTGTTATATTTTTATTTTTTCGTAGTGCACTGATTTGACTCACAGTTAAGCGTTAGACCCACAGTCCCTAGAAGGCCAAAACCCCATTTGTAAGAATTTTGTCAAAGAAGTTGTATTATTATCATTCGGATTTAAATCCTGGGCCTATCCCAGGATGAGGACTGAATAGCACACCACTGAATAGCACAACCAATCTGGGTTGTAAATTTAATAATATGTGACTTATTTTGAACTCACTGTTGTTTTTTTTTTGTTACAGATGAAGAAGACTACTATGAAGAAACGTGTGATACAAGTTATCCAGAATTGCCCGAATCTGTTACATTAGCGGTTATAACAACGACACCAAAGTACCACCAAGAATCGGTGATTATCACTCCGGAAGCGGCGCGAAATATGATTTCCTCAACGTCTGCGAAAAGTCAGGATCCAGATTGCAACCAATCTGAACAACACCAAGAGGACCCCGATAAAATGGAAACCGACGATACCACGACGGGAGTGCACTTCCTCACGGACGACGAGGGCACGGATAATTACGAACGCAAGAAGAACGAGCTGCTGGAATACATAATGAGAGACGACGGCAGCGTCGTGTGCAAAATCTGCGGCGAGCTTTTGCAGAGTCGCACGCATTGGTATCGCCACAAGTACAAATTTCACGTGAACAACATGGTGAACCCGGCGCCGTTGTTCAAGTGCAAGCACTGCAATGTGTTTTTCAAGAGTCGCAAGGGATACATGGGACATATCGCAGCCAGGCATTCTTCGCCCCCGACGGAAAATATTTCCCCCCCTCGGCAGCAAGTGGTCATCAAGCACGAAGACTTGGACATTACGATCAAGGAGGAAGCCGAAGTACCGGAAGTGCCAAAAACCAAAAAGAAGCAACAAGACGGTTCCAAACCTGCAGGCTGGGAGGAACAGCGGGTGAAGGAAGAGCAACTCGTCGCCGCAATAATAGATCGGGTCAGGAAAGAATGCGAGGCGCAAGGTGCCGCCGTCACCAGGAGAGGATACAGTCGGAGGAGTACGGTAATGATGAACACTACGTAAATTACTTCCGATTTTACCACGTTACCAACTTACATATCCTAACTCCTGAAGACTCCAAATTTACGAATGTTTTCAGTCATTTTAACGCTTGTAAACGGCACGGTGCCAAAAAACATTGCTCTTGAATTGTTTCTGCTCAATTTTCGTAAAAGTTTTGCTCAATGAGAATTAATTTGTTGTTAAACGATTTCCCAAATGTGAAAGAAAACGGAGTGCCAAACATTTCCTAACTTTAATCGCAAGATTTTTATATTTCACATTGAAACACTTCCGAGTACGAAATTTTAACATAATTCTATCTATTACCTGTACCTTTCCTATAGCATTACAGTAGGTCTATATATTAAAACATAAATTCCCGACGTAATCACTTCCAAACGATGTCTTCGATAACAATAACGTTACCTGTGAATATCTCGATGAATTGCGTTGAAATTAATGAGTTACGAAGTTTTAAATCATTGCAAATTATGCCCCGCATGAAGAGGGTAAAATGATTGTACAAATCTTGTAAAAATTACAACATTTCGTTGTTTGAATAGAAATAATTACGGACGGGATGCTGAAACAGAATAAGCGATATCGATATTTTTATAGAAATGATGTTTTCCTGAATGTGCCAAAGTGTTATTAATACGATTCAGTAATATTTGAAAGGAATACGATTTTAAATTGAATTGTAATTGAAATGCTAGTCGAATGAAAACGGTATTTTCACTTATTCAATTGTGCAACTTTAGAATTAATCTTTATTTTTAAGGAATACTGTACAATACATGTACAAACTGTGAGTGTTATAATTATACTTATATATTCTTGATATTGAGTTTCGTGTTGAAATGGCTCACAACGCCCGTTTTATGGGCTTGGGAGACACGCTCACTTTGACTGGTTTGCATAAATCGATCAGAAAGGGATTGCCGTCGTTCATTTGTTTCCGCTTGCCCACATCGCCGTCGGGTATAGCCAAAGCAATGTTTATCTCTACGTTGCAAGCTTCGGACCACACTTGATGTGATACGAGAACGTTCGTTAATAATCGAATATCCTGTCGGGCGCGTGAACCTTCCGCATCGAAATTCAACGGCTTCATGTGTCCCGGCCGCGGTAGAACTATCTGCGTTTTCTGATCGGGATACTTCACTTTCAATCGAACGCGACTTGCATTAGATATGTTCAATAATTCAGCTTCAAATGGCACGGACATGATCAGCCCTGCAGTAAATTTCAGTGTACTGTCCGATTGTCCGCTAGGTTCAATAATTTGTACACTGGTCATGCGAATTTCGGTATTCGACATTGGAGTCTTGCCGAGCTTGGCTTCCTTCAAGATGGGAATCAAAATCCTTGCGACCGTGCCCGGTTTCGGTTCTTCTACCGTCGCCAATTCCTTGAACAGTGTTTGAATGAAAGCGTCGGGTTCAAATGCGTCGGCACTTTCCATTTCTCTTTGCATTTCTTCGACAGCCGATAAAAAGTGGTGACAGGGTGCTAATGCCGATGCATTGCTCCCCTTTACGATGTAAACTAAATTGAGTCCGAGCGCACGTAGGCGAAGTTGTTTCACCGAGAGATATTCATTTGTGTTCAGATTTACGAACAGGTGTTGCAGTTTCATGCAGTTTAGCAACAGCTGATCGATGTGCGACTTCAATGTGTTCGATTCTTGCATGGCCAGATTCGATGTCGTCCAGAAGCTCTTCTCTAATAGTTGGGACATTAATAATTGAGCGCCAATGTACAAAGATGTGAATTGCGCCGTGCCAGCTACGTTATCGTCCATCTCGCTCAAGCGTTTTAGATGCTCCTTAGCGCTTTGGAACAGCGAAGTTTGCACGCGCGACGAGTTAGCGTCGTTGTTGAGATGATCGATGATATTGTTTAAGAACTCCAAGCTCTCTGCAACAGTCGACGGGCGAACAATGGCTATGCTGTTTTCATTCGGAAGGCACAATTCTGGAACGAGTGCCGGCATGGTATCGCGAAAGTATGAATAATGCTTCAGAATATGAGGTTCTAGAAGTGGGACGATGGTCTGCGAATTCTTCGCCGCGTTCAAGACGAGTATTAAGATGCAAATATCTGTTGCGCAAACATTAAGTAAAATATTGCATAAGCACCACATTAAAAATCACATCGATCAACTTTTTAAATAAAAGGATACAATTTGGATTATCCACATCGCCCTCTGACAGATCGAAGAACGGATGCATCATCAAAAACTGCGGAACTAGCGGCAGGACCAGTGCGGGATGGCGTCGTCCAATACATTGCAGACATTTGTATGTCGATCGTTTGTCGTTTGGATATTTTTTTAAATTGTCCATCAGCTTTTCCACGCAGATTTTTAAGCCTGTGGTGGTTGACAAAGTGCTCGACGCAAGCATCCTGTGAAGTCCTTCGCGGACCACTACGGAGCAATCTTCCAACGCTCCTAGTATGGTTTCCAGTTGATCATCGCGCAGGGTAATGTATTGCGAAATTTGCGTCAAGGCGTCGATGGCTTTGATGCGAACATCTTCGATCTCGTCATTGAACATGTCAACAAGAAAGTCCAGGCATAAATTTGCAAAGTGCAAGTTATCCAAGGACAGCTCGCATAAAGACTCCACCGAGGCTGAGCGCACTTCGAGATATTCGTCTTCTAGACCATGTACGAACGCACCGCATGCTCCGCTGCCCATTAAATTTATAGCATCCGCGCGTATCACTTCTCTGGGTTTATCGTCAGCCCACTTTTTACCGCTCGCCCATTCTCCGCTGGCTAGATTTTCTATCGCAAGTTCATGTGCAGTTCTCTAAAATTCAAAACAAAAAAGGGTTAAAGTAAAATCTAATTTAACAATGGTACAAGATCGCGCAGTCGCCAGATATGTCCAATAGTTTAAAATATGACAAAAAATAATTGAATTTTTAATAAAGATAAAAACGCTCATTACTTATTACTCCCACCCAATACAATCCATTATCTTCCTGAATTTTCTCATATTTATTTAGAATGACGAAAATTGTGGACGATAATACAACAATTTGCTCCACTGAATTTTCTTAATTCAGTTACGGAAAAACGACAATTGTGGACGATAAAATACACACTACTTATTACTCTACCCAATAATTATTGTAGAAACATTCCACGCTTATAGTGACGATTCCACCATAAATTATTATGCAACATTTTAAAGATAATTAATATGCAAACCAAATATTTCAATTTTTGGTTAGCATCTGGAGCCATAAACGGAGCCATTTCTAATTCTAATATTTCTCTGGCTAGATCCGGATTCAAAAATTTCGTCACTTTCAGAGCATTTTGTCAATAGGTTCATTGAGAAATTCTTTATTTAATCGTGTCTTTGAAATATAATTTCGACGAACACTTAATAGATCTGATGTGATAGATCAATTTTATTACCAGACATGGAATCAGCACATCAAACTACACCAGAATCAGAATCAAGAATTAAAACAAAAATCATAAAACAGCATCATTTTCGAAAAAAAAATCTTAAAGCATCTACCTATTTCGCCTATATTGAGTCAAAATCGTGGTTTTTCCACCAATTATTTTTATACGAAAAAGTTATATTTATATAAAGGAATAATTGTGTGTTCGATTTCCACGAAGAAAATTCAAATTTTCCATTTATAAATGCTTCAAAAATTTAAGTTAAAATTGTCCTTATTTTCCCAGCCTCAAATGAGGACAATTGTAAAGAATGGGTTAATCAATTTTATTTTCAAACTAAGCTAATATTGACAATATTATTGACCCTATATCCAACAAATTTCAAGACTACAAAAATTTAACTGCCCTAAGGGAACTGCCTTACTATTCCCATCATTATTATAAAGCATAAAAGTCAATGAAGAATGTCAGAAGAGATTTTTTTTATAAAATATGTGTACCAACCTTTCTTCTCATATTAGACATGAGTTTCTTATCCAATGTTTGATTTAAGAACTTCCCACTCACTAATTTCATGGATCCCAAAAGCTTTGCAGCTTGTTGGCGCACATGCATCGACAAATCGTTGACACTGTTGCATATTTTACCAAACGCATCGTCAATCAAACGAATTTCCTGCTCACTATCTGGCAGAACAATTATGCTACAACAAATAATTCATAAATATCTTATATGGTTTTATACATTGGACATAACTTACTGTTCAGGATATGCATTTGCCAATACACACAACATCTGCAAAACTACCTTTCTGACAATTTCATAATCGTCCTTCAGAGCTTCGCAAACATTTCCATAAATTGTTGTACCAATTTTAAATCCTCTCTCATGCAGTTGGATCATTGTTGAGAAAGCCTGGGCCCTGACTCTTGCATCCTCATGATTGAAATAACATTCCACCAAGTATACAAGTTCTTTCAATGCGGCACCATGACAAATGGGAGTTAAACTCCCAATAATTTGAAGACATCTGCATTTCACTGCATGACTGACATCTTTTAAATTGTTCCTTGCCAACTCAATAATTGAGTTAATCAATTGTGTGTTGCTCTCTTTGATAAATTTACTTAATCTGAGCAAGGAATTCATACCCTGAGCAATGACTTTGTGGGAAGTCTCATGTCTCAGTAGGATGAATACTTCATCAGCTATTTGTGTTAGGATTCCTGCATCTGTGTGGTGTTGAGTGGTAATGTCAGCAAGCATAGACAAGATTTTGACCCTGACCGCAGTTTCTTCCTCCCTTTGAAAATGCGCTGAAAGTTTATTGACTGCCTCATTCACATCTGCAGGATCTAAATCAAATGCATCTGATATTCGAAGCAGCGTGTGAAGTGCCTCATTGCTCGTCTTTGCTCCTTCCAAGCAACTGAGTAGAGCGAGAGCTGAACTTTCGGTAGTCGGTTTCTTAACCAAACGGAGTTTCTTTATTTTCTGCGGCGCTTCCTAAAAGGAGTTATAATAAGAATAAGAATTAAAGTGATAATACTTTAGTAACATACATGAATGACTTGTGTCTGAGAGAACTCCGCTAACGCGCGCTTTTTAAGCACAGCAGCCATGATAGATTTCGTATTGTCTTCCAATCAAAATGATCATTCAATCAAAATTAATATCTCGATGATTTTAATTTTCAGGAAATTTTCCTAAGAAAACGTTTGCAGGTGTTGACAAATAACAAATTATTTAGGTTATGTTTGATATGCGGTCATTCAAGGTCAATGCAAGCGTTAAAAATCGCTAATGAAAAATATTTTGGGGTTTAATATTATTGTAATTTCTATCTCTAAATTCAGATTATGATTCAAGTATGAGTACGAATGTGTATTTCTATTAGTTTTAAAATGTTAAATATGTTTTATATGACATCTGATATCACGCTGCGCATGCGCATTGTGCGGGTTCAACCTATCCTACTCGAGTATTTACGAGCATGCTTTACAGGGTTTAAAATTCTTTCGCAAGAAAACATATTATTATATATTAGTGTATTCAATGCAGATTGCAATTAAATTTTTTTATATGCTTTGAACGGCATAGAGAAGGTTATAGCCAGAGCTTTAGCGAATTTAGATAGATATTATCTGTGGTAGACCGTTACTTCATAGTTTATTTATATGTATCCCAAATTTGAAAAATTCTAACTTGTTTATAAAATTGGTTAAATTTTGACGAAAAATGTTAGTTTTAACTTTGCCCATTCAATATTATAAAGTTCACAATAAAACAAAAATATTGACTATAGCAGCACCATTTTCTTACTGTTAGTGATGCAACGAAAGGTCATGAATGGTATAGAGAGAAGGTTTTTTCAAAAGATTTTTTCGAAAATTATCATTTTTATTATTTTCTCATAAAAATGTCAAAAATTACCTTAATTTGGAAAAAGAGCCGCAGTTTGGCCACGTCTAGTCTATAGTTTACAATACTTACTGTTAGTAATGTTGTCCATGGTGTATCGTTAAATTCTTTCTAAGTTAGTTATGACTGATAGTAACTAAATGTCATCAGCTGTATATTTACATTTTATTAAGGGTATTCTTGCAAATTTGCACCACTGCAATTTTTTTTTCTGCGGGGTAAAAACGCTTAATGCCGGAGTGTGGGACTTGGAGCGTGCTCGCATTTGCGAGCGTGCAAGTCGCCTCACCCCCTTCGATAAGGATGCAGCCGCATACAATATCAGGACGCCCTCCAACAGATCTTAGAGAGGTCGCCCTCTCCGCGTCGCCAACTTAGGGCATTCACTGCAATTAATTGCAATTATTTTCAACTGTTAACACTATTTGTCTGGCTTTTAGGCTTTACCGTTGCAAAACGCAGCCGCACACCATGTCATGAATCTGCTTTTATTTTCAATTCATTATAAATTAAAATCGTCACTATTATTAACTTATTATTAATGCAGACTCGAAGAAAATCAACAAGGCCATTCTATAAATACCATCGTTGATATTATTTTCTACGAGCTTGGCGAGTTCATGCGGAACTTCGTCTCGAACCACTTTGTTTGCCAGATATGATGCAAGTATTTGAATACGTAATTATTTAAATTTCGATAATTCAATGATCACCATATTCATGAATATTTTCTTGAAGTTAGTGTTCACCGGTGAATTAAATTTGACCAATGGTGTTGCTGAACATTGCTGACAATATTGTGAGCAATATTGAACTCATATATAAAAATTAGTAATGTATAGGTATCCTTCCAATGAAATTACGGTAAGGAAAAACCATTTACATTAAACTTTAGTTGTCCTTTAGTTTAGTTGTCCTTTTCTTGATAAGTACCAGCAGTCACCAATGTTGATTCTCCTAAAAGATCGTTCTATTTCAATCCCGTAATCAGACAACCACATGTTATATTTTCATCGATTTCTAACTTTATATCAGTTTTATTTTCATATTACAAAATTACTTTATTAGTTTTATTGTGATTATTGATAAATGCAAGAGTTTAGAGGGAGTTCAGAGCCGTGCTAATAATATAGAGATAATTGTTCCTTTGGCAATTGACTTCCATGATAAGGTAGTCAATCTGAACTTTCGGGGAATTAACTACTTACAAGAATTAATTTATAACTCCCAATGGCTAGGGCATATTGTAAAGTTTAAGAAGATTAATTGTTGCAAATTTAGTGGAAATATAGTTGGACGTCTAGTCTCCTGCTATTACACTGCTGTTCAAGAGAATACTGGAGAACTATTCAGCATTCGGCAACGAATGCTATTAACCATTTCCTAAATAAACTGATTGTGAATACCAGGCAGGCAAATATTGAAATGCAAATACAACAACAACAAACTTTTATACGCAATTTCATTTGTTCCACCTATTTATCTTAATGGTGCTAATTAGTATGCATTAAACTATATTAAATAATTTTAATAAGGGTGCCCGGAAAACGTGAAGGTTGATGATGACATGTCGTAATGTGAGGACAAGTCGTTCATTGTCGGCTATACTCGGTAACGTCATACTTCCTATAGTATTTTCGCTGGTATAAAGGCCATGTGACGGGAACGCCCCGGAACCCAACGGCTGCGATGTCCGAGTGGTTAAGGAGTTTGACTCGAAATCAAATGGGCTCTGCCCGCACAGGTTCGAATCCTGTTCGCAGCGTACACCCGTTTTATATATTTTCCCACATTGACAAATAGAATTTCTCTGATATCTGCTCGCTGATGTCGCTCATTCTACGGTCTGCTCTCTATGGTGTTTTCGCTGGTATAAAGGCCATGTGACGGGTACGCCCGGAACCCCACAGCTGCGATGTCCGAGTGGTTAAGGAGTTTGACTCGAAATCAAATGGGCTTTGCCCGCACAGGTTCGAATCCTGTTCGCAGCGTACAACCGTTTTTATA
>JARRAA010014804.1:0-12613 GCA_030557295.1 Ecitodaemon sp. MM-2014 | reverse complement strand
AGTACTATGCAACTCAACGTTATACTGAAAGCTTAAGTTACAAACGTTGTCACGTTAGCGCTAGTATCGCAGTGGCGCGAGATTTTAAATTTCAAAGTTACCATGAATTTTAAAAGTTGAGAAACTTAAATTATGAATTAAAATTAATATAAATTATATTTGACAATCAAAAACTAATACAATATATACAACTTAATAAATAATACAAATAATAAAAACAATGTAAACAATATTAACAATATAAACAATATAAACAATGTATACAATAAATATAAAATATACAATATATACAATAAATGTAAAGATACAATGAAATTAAACCACACTTTTTCCAACTTTCTTTGATTTCATATAAAAATCTTTGGCATATTTTTGTATATTATCGGCCTTTGAATGCGGTATAACCTTTTAAAATAGGAGATATATTGATACAATATCTATTTATATATATGTTTAAAAATGTATCTAAAAATATATATAATAAGTTGTGTACGTTGCAGGAACCAAGTTCATCCTCGATAAGTATGGCACGAGAAGTGCGTTTCATATTATTGATCGCATTTACTTGTGAATAATTAATGGGACGAACTTGTCTGCAATGTCACAATTTACGAAATACATTTGAAAATATGGGATTGACTGTCTCTGGACATGCACCTTCCGATTCCATAGGTGAGCAGCAAACTGTGCAACCATCAATAATTTTCATTACTGCTTTAGATAAGGATTTTCCTAGAACCTTTCCAGCTGCCCCCCATGCTCCGTATGGAGTAATTCTTGGCAGGCGCGTCCGCGTCGCGGGGGGTGGGCACCAAGTGGTGGCTAAGTCCTGCCAAGGACCCTTGAAATTGCAGAGGGTATAAATATCTGCACTTCCCTGTAGCGCGCAAACACCGACAAACTCCAGCAGGGCCGGCATGGAGATCGCCGGAAAAAACATCCGCCCGTCTAGTCCAGACGTAAACCCCTGTCAGGACGCGTCGCTGGCGGTAGCGCAAAAACGCAGATTAATCTAATAATGTCGCAAAATACAAAGAATATACAATCCCAGGTTAAAGGCTCCCAATCGGATCCTGGGGGGAGCCAATTTTACGACAGTCCGGGCGCGGACAGAACTAACGCGCAAGCATCGGCAGGTGGCCATCGAGATGCAAGAAACCACTCAAACCCGTTCGCAAGGGGCGGCTTGGCCCGCACCCCGCCCGACAGCAGAGTGGAAGCCGAGGGGACGACACCAGCGGAAGTTTACAGCACGCCGAAGGCAAACTTGGACAGGACAATTACGGAGATCGAGGACAGCTCGCCGGAAATTACACCCGGCACAAAGCGGCAGAGGGTCGACAAACCAACGAAGAAGAAACAACAAGAGACAAACGAACCATCGGAGCTGAAGAAGCTCCTCGGAGAGATCGCCGAGAGCCTACAGCTGCTTGAGGCCGCGACAAGGCTACAAAACACCAAAAAAGAACTGAAGAACACGGTGCCACAGGTGGGGCGACTGTTCCAACGCCTGCAGAAGGCAATAGCGGCACAGGATCAGCAAATGAGAAAAAAGGATGCACACATCGAGCAATTATGCGACCGACTCACGGCGATGCTAGGAAGTGGCGATCGAGGTGGCGAACAACCAGAGCGGACGACGAAACCGCTCGAATCAGGCACGAGGGGCGCAGGAGCGGCAATGCCGAGGCCAGCAAATGTGTGCAAATGTGACTGCCGCTGCGGGGCCGACGAAGCAGCCACCATAAGAAACGAAATGGAGAAGAGCAGAGGCAACACAGAGGCAATGGAGGAGCTGCTTGTCCGAGAATGGCCGGAGGCCACCTACGTTGCCACCAAAACGGTGCACGGGGCCCTACACACCAATAAATGGAATAGGGCAGTGATAAGGATGGTGTCGAGCGATCTCGCAGTCATTGGGACAAGCAGCCAGGAGAAAGCGGACCTCCCAGGCAGAACGCGACTAGAACCCGGCAGTATCGGTTTAACCCGCTATACCCGAACGACAACAGGTGAATCCGGTGAGCAAGAGGACACCAAGCTACACCTCTATGTGGCGGTCGCGCCGGAAACGCAAGACAGAGACGTAAGACACGGGCTCGCCGAGGCTACCAGAGCGACTCTGGGCAACAACCTCACCCGTATTTGTGTGGACGCGCGACACTTGGACGGAGTACTAGTTAGAAAGGTAGTCGAGGCGGCACTAGTGGGTAGCCCCGCCAAGGCAACCATCCTCACCAAGGCGGAAGACTTCGCGGCGGCAGCGGCCAAGCCAGCAGCCGCGTACAAGAATGACGCACTAATCATTAAGGCAAGCGTTGCCGGGTACGCGGCGACACTTCGACAGGTGAAAACGACGTTAGCTGGCGACAGCACAGACCGCGTCAGGGCAGCGCGCAGAACCAGGCCGGGGGACCTGCTACTCGAGGTCGCAAAGGGCAGCAACGACGCGGAACACTTAAGAACCCAGCTGACGGACATCCTCGGCAAAGACACAATTAAGACAAGGAGCGGACAGAGGACACTCCTAGTGCGCGACCTTGAACCAGAGGTGACCGCAAGTGAACTGCAGGTAAGGCTGGACGACAACCGAATTACGGGGACCGACAACGCTCGAGCGAAGGTAAAGGCCGTGTGGCGTAGAGGGGACGTAGCGGTGGCGTCGATACAGGTACCGCGGGAGGCAAGCCACCTGTTTGTGGGGCAAAAAATAAAAGTGGGATGGGCGCAAGCTCGAATTACGGCCCCCGAGGACGGTCAGAGGAGATGCTTCCGCTGCTGGAGAGTGGGGCACCTCGCGTCTGCCTGCGACGGGCCCGACCGGACAGGCCTATGCCGGAACTGCGGAGGGGAAGACCACAACTCGGTCAACTGCGCCAACCCCCGACGCTGCCTAGAATGCAACCGCGAGGGCCATAGCATAGCCGCCAGCGGATGTCCGGCGGCGAGGAAGCCGGAAGCGGGTGAAACATGTGATAGCGGGCTGTGATTACATGAGAACGTACTACATATATACATATTTATTTATTTATTATACTTTTAGAAACCTGTTCGCTTGTTTGTGTTCGTGTTTGTACGAGACCAACGGTGCATGTCCGCAACGTCTACAACGCTTCTAGTCAACGCTTCTAGTCAACGCTTCTAGTCAAAACGAATGCCACGCAGCATAAAAGTTCTGCAGATTAACTTCAACCGGAGCAGACACGCCCACGACGTGGTAACGAAGCTCGCGCATGATCTACATGCCGACATCATCTTGGGCAGCGAAGTAAATCCAGCACGCTGCGGAAGTGCCGCGGTGGCGAACAACGATACGGCGATTTGGGTTCTAGGGAGTATACCAGCCGTCATCGAACTAGGCCCACAGAAGGGAGCCACTGCCATTAGACTGGCCTCGGGAGCGGTTGTAGCCAGCTGCTACATATCCCCCAATGGCAGCCGCGGCGATTACGAGCAGCAACTGGCGGAAATCCAAAACTTAATAGCAGGAAGAGCGCGGGCAACTATCCTGGCGGGCGACTTCAACGCCAAATCACCAAGTTGGGGCTCCAGGTCGACCAACTGGCGCGGGCGCGCGCTCGAGGAGTTCGTCACGGCCATGGAACTGGTCCCCGTCAGCGAGGGAACCCAGCCAACCTTTGTAAGAGGGCACCAGCGGAGCAGAATTGATGCGACATTCGCGGGGGCACACGCAAAGGACACAATCAGGAGGTGGCGTGTGCTCTCGGAGGACACGGGCAGCGACCATCGCGCAGTATACTTCGAAATAGCGCAGACGGGAATTGCGGGCAGAAGCACGCCAAGGCGGGATTACAGGCGCATGAACACACAAGTGTTCCTGGAAAGTATTAGGTCCGGAGCCCTGAGCGGGAATGCGGAGCGGATGGCCGCTCAATTAGAAAGCCGACTGAGAATGGCGGCTCATAAATCGACCCCGGAAGCTGACCCCAGGAGGCCGCCGGTCTACTGGTGGTGCGGAGCGATACAAGAGGCCAGGGACCACCATATGGCTGCACGACGAGCCCTCAAGAAACGAGGCACGGTCGAGTTGGAGCGCTACAGAGAGGCGAAAACGCGGTACAGGCGGGCTATCCGTGCGAGTAAAAGAAAGCACTGGGCCGAACTATGCGCGAACATCACACATGAACCCTTCGGGAAGGCATATGGACTAGTCGTAAAAAAATGGGCCTGCGAAAGGCGCCAGAGCTGCCTACGCACGACAGACGCGCCATCGCCGAGGGCCTCTTTCCAGGGGGACCCGTAGATCCTCCACGGCAGCCAGACTGGTGGGGCCCAATCGACATTTTGCCAGTGACGGAGAACGAGGTCGTGCAAGCAGCCAGGGGACTCGCAACAAAAAAGGCGCCAGGACCCGACGGGATCCCTAATGAGGTGCTGAAACTCGCAGCCACGGAAATCCCCCAGGAATTCGCGACCGTATTTAACGCCTGCTTATCAGAGGGAGTTTTCCCGCACCACCTGAAGGAAGCCAAGCTCGTGCTTCTACCAAAGTCCAAGAATGGCTACAGACCGATCTGCCTCCTAAACAGCACGGCCAAGTTATTTGAAAAAAATCCTAGTCCAAAGACTGGACGGTGATCTGCAGGGGAAAGGCGGCCTGGCACCAAACCAGTACGGTTTTCGGAAGGGGAGATCAACCATCGACGCCATAAGTACCGTGCGAGCGATCGCCAAGGAGGCGAACAGCGGACCCCTCCGGAAACGGATGCACTGCATGGTCATTCTCCTGGACGTTAAGAATGTGTTCAATTCACTTCCATGGACGGTGATAAATGAGGAGCTACGGAAGAGGGGCATCGCAGGATATCTACGCAGGGTAGTTGCGGCCTACCTGAGCGATAGAAACTTGAACGTGGGCGAGGGGGAAACCCTCACAGTCACCAGGGGCGTTCCGCAGGGGTCGCTGATCGGGCCCTGGATGTGGGGCGTCTGTTACGACCCCCTGCTCCGCCTGAAACTACCAGAGGATGTGCGAATAGTCGGCTTTGCCGACGACATAGCTCTGGTGGTTTCGCACAGGGAGGTGGCAGAGGTAAAGACGAAGGCCGAACTGGCTATACAGATGGTCAATGAGTGGATAACCCAAGCTGGCACTCCAGAAGACCGAGGCAGCCTGGCTCTCCACGAGAAGGGCAGGGAAGGGGCCGAATCCACTAACAATCATGCAAGGAGGCCACCCGATCAGCGTCGGGAAGCAAGCAAAGTACCTAGGAGTGACCCTCGAAGCCAACCCAAGACTTCCCCAACACCTGAGGAACGTGTGCGACGGAGCTCAGCAGGTGTTATTGCAACTCGCACGGATAATGCCGAACATTGGAGGCGGTGGAGAGGCGGCCAGGAGGGCGCTAGCCATGGTCGCGCGGTCGAAACTGTTGTACGCCGCTCCCGCGTGGGAGGATTCGCTACGGCACGCGAATACGAGGAGGGCTATCAGAAGCGCCCTTCGAGGGTCCGCTCTGCGAACATGCCGTGCATACCGCACAGTGGCAACAGACGTGGCGGAGGTACTTGCCGGCCTGCCCCCCGCCGATCTGCTGGCCTTGGAACGGTGCCATAGGTACCGAACGAAGAAATCCCCCGACGAACCATGCGAAGTGGTGAACGTACGGGAGGCGTGGGCGAGTCGCTGGGAAGCCAAGGACTGCAACCACTGGACCCGCAGATGGATTCCAAACCTGCAGGAGTGGTTAGACAGAGGCGAAGGGGAGTGCACCTATTATCTCACCCAACTTCTAACGGGACACGGCGAGTTTGGCGCCTACTTAGTTAAGATAGGTAAGAATACTTCGACTACTTGCGAATTTTGCAACGGGGAAGACATAGACAATGCAGAACATACACTGGAAAGGTGCCCTGCATGGGAGTTACACAGACTGGAACTGATGGCCAAGGTAGGAAATAGCCTCAGCCCCGAGACCCTTGGGAAAATGATGTGTGACTCCCCCCAAGCATGGCGGGCGACCTACAGTTATGCCGAGAAGGTGCTAAGAGAAAAGACAGCATGACGGAGAGCGAATGGAATACAATGAAAAACGACGGGGGGGCCACCCCATAGCAATACCCACAGGGCTACGACCTGGGGATGGCAGCTCTCCAACATCCAGGGCTCAGCAGAACTGGACCCGGGCAGCACAGTATGTGCACAAGATGCCACGAGGAGAGTTTTAGCGGGTCGGCAACCACCAACAGGGCGGCGCACCCCACCATGGGAGTAGCACGCGCCTAGCCAACCCCGCACTACCCCGCAAATCTGGACCGCGTGGGTGTCCGAAGCGCCCAGCACAAGCTCCGACATATGCTGATGCAGTTGGTAGCCGTTAGCTGGGACTGCGGATTTCTCTCCTCTCAAAAAAAAAAAACCTTTCCAGCTATTAACTGTTCAAATGCCACTTCCGAAAATTTCAATTGGTTGAACCCTGGAATATTTTCCAACTGCAACTCTTGACCACATCTTAGTCTCCTCTGCATTTCAATTAAATCACTCAAATTCGGCAGCATGGGTCCATCATTAAATTCTATATTTGCGCCCGGTGAAATAATTGAAGAAGCGTCCGTACTCGCGGCTGATTGGTCAAAAACATTTCGCAAGGGTGTAGTCGCCCTTGCCCGGTTTGGGGGATAAATATTACTCTTACTTGTCTCCAGGAGTCTGGTATAACTCCGGATGAGAGCGAGGCTTGAAAAATGTGGCTTAGTTCCTGGAGGTTAGGCTGATTGGTCGAAAAGATTTCGCAAGGGTGTAGTCGCCCTTGCCCGGTTTGGGGATAAATATTACTCTTACTTGTCTCCAGGACTCTGGTATAACTCCGGATGAGAGCGAGGCTTGGAAAATGTGGCTTAGTTCCTGGATAATCAGCTCCAGATCCCATTTGAGTAGACCTGGGGAAATGCCGTGGTTCCCTGCTGCTTTGAACGGGGGGATGCATCCAATAGCCCATCTGATGTTGTTGGTAGAACAGCATCTCTTAGCGAAATCGGTAAATGTTATGTTTGTAAGGACTTCGTTGCGGCTGGTGCTGCGCCCTTGATCGTGGCAGCCTATGAAGTGAGTACGCATTAGTACGTCGAGCGTATCTATGGGAATTGAGATGAGGGTGTTTTCCTCTTTCCTGAGGCTGTTGGACCCTAGTGTGGTGTCCTTGGCTAGAACTTTGCGAAGCCTGGCTGCTTCGTTGTTGCTTGCGATATTGGAGCAGTGTGTACGCCAGGCGTCCCTTTTGCTCTGCCTAATTAAATATTTCAGTTCTCGCTGGTGTTCTTTGAATATCCGAGCCCGAGATCCGAATCCTTGTTACTCCTACAAGCGAGGTTATACGCTCGCCTGGTTTTGGATCTGGTCGTGTCTATTTCCCTGGACCACCAGGATGGCCTGTTGGCTTTCCTCGGGTAGGTGAGCGAGCATGCTAGTTCAAATTGCTTTGCGAGTAGCTGAGTGAGATTAAAAACCCGTTCGTTTAGCTCCATCACAGAGTTAATGCGGCCCTGCTGGGGTTTGTACGCGGGCGCCGCTGCCAATCCTGCGACAAAGAGATCTTTGTCGGTTCGGCGGGGGTTCCTGTACGGCTGTGGTTTCGGGGTATTTGCCTTGATGGTGAAATCAATTCGGCTGTGGTCGAACATGGTGACGTCGTCAGACACTTGCCAGTCGCTAACGTTGCCGACTATGTTGGTTGACGTCAGTGTGATGTCGAGCACCTCCTGTCAGTTTTTTGTTGGCGAAAGTTGGTTTGTTGCCTTTGTTTAGGACCTCTAGCCCTGCTGAGCAAATATACTCCACAAGCGCATGTCCTCAGGGGTTGGTGTTGGTGCTGTCCCTACTGCGTGGTGCGCGTTTGCATCGCATCCGATGATGACTTCCAGGTGGTGTTTGGTGGGTTCGCTTTGAGACGCGAACGTGTGCGGACCCGTCTGCAGTGTGCTCCAGTTCTTGGCCGTTTTCGACGGGAAAATCGAGTAGGAATATTGTGTGTGTGGGATTAAACGAACCGTGGCGCTCGAGACTTCCGTTAGGAGTGCGACTCGCGACCTTCGGTTCGGTGTTTAGTGATAGTGACACTTTGGAGGAAAAAACGTGGTGCGTTTGTGTTTGCGCAGAGTGCGGGCGTACGCCACACTAGCGTGAATAAATATCGGCACAGCCCGATTAAGGGTCCAGCACGAGTCATTTGGTGCGCGGATGGTTCATTCGGCAGAGGATTACCGAAATAACGCCAGATTTGCCGTAGCACGCCGTCGCCCACGCGGCCACACGGCGGACGATAATTCGAACCAGTCGACGGATCGGCTTGAATCAGGCACCGACTGAAAGGGCTCGACCAGGCGAAGCTCTAGGACTGCGGCAAGGCCCCCCCCTCCGGGGGACGTGGGACCAGCGGGCCTCGCGGAGACGTAAGCGTGCACAGTAAGGTGAGTCTTGTAGGGCTAGGGTCTTCCTTCGGCCACCACGACTCACAGGGAGCGATCCCAATAGTGAGGAGGGCCAAGGGCCTACAAGAGCTGGAAAGCTAAGCGGGAATGGCATCCTCAAGGCAGATGGAAGAGTCTATGAACGACGCGCGGGCGCGAACTATCGAGCGCCAGGACAGTCTCGAAGGCCCCGAACGGCCGGTTAAGAGGCTGAGAGGAGACTGTGACGCGAAGGAGACGACCGAATGCCACGACAAGGATGGCATTATAACATTCACCAAGCGGGAGAAAAGGGAGCCGGAGGGAATAGCCAGGGCGCTGATCGGCCCAGTAGCCGCTGGCCAAGAATTTTGTGCGACAAGACGCCCACACATTCCGATCAGAAACCTGCTGGAAGAGCTGAGGTATTGGGCGGCCGAGATGGAGGCAGCACTGGAGGACCTTCGACGCTAGGACACCAGGCGCAGCAAACTTAACATAGAAAACGAAGAAGTTATCAGGGAGCTGAGAGAGCAGGTAGCCAGGGGGACCAGCGATTCAAGACTGGCGGCAGAAGAGGCGCTTGCTAAACTGCTTGAAGAGGGAGTTAAAAATGAGGCGGCCATAGCAAGGGCGCTCAACCTGAAGATTGCCACCATGAGAACAAAAGAGGGAAAGGATCTTTTCTAGCTTGGGCCGCTGAAGGAAAGGGCGCTAGGGTGGTATTGGTAGCTCCTGGCAAGTCGGAGGCCGAGCTCAGGGCGGAGGAGCGCCAGATCCCAGGCATAGGCAGGTCACCCGGTCGGGCGAACCTAAGATCTGGGGACGTCATGACGGTGTGTACCGCAACAGGCACGTGGACTGGGGAGGAGGGTGACCATTTGATTACCGATACGCTACTTATAGTCGGTATCAAGGGACGAGCGGACCTAGTGGAAGGAACTTAGAGATGCGGCCAGGAGAGGAGGCCTTACAAGCATCGACTTAACGGCATTGACGGCGGTGCCTGTACCATTGGTCCGCAAACTTTGTGAGGGCACCTTTTGGGACGATGAAGTGGAGATCAGGCTCTGATTGGGTACCTGCGCGGGTTCTACCGGCGGACGTGCGAAAGGGCAACAACTGCAGGGCACAGGCGGGATTCAGACCACGGCGAGTAAGAGAACGGCGGCACCAGCTGGGAGCAGGCCAGCTGCCATCCTGGTTAAACCCGGCGGTGAGCACTCCTACTCGGACGTGGCGAGGAAAATCGCATTGGCGCTCAAGGATGAGCCCACTCTAGGTGAGACAAAGAAGTCTATGGCCGTGGAATTAATCCTTACCGTCAGAGGTCGGGAGAATGCGGCCAAGCTACAGAAGCTGGTGGAGCAAGCCGTGGGCGGCGAGTCGGTGGTGCGACAGGGTGCTGATGCGCAGCGACGCGTAGTGTTGGCGGGATTGGACGAATCTATCGATGAGGGAGATATCCAAGACTCGTTAAGGGGGTTCGTCAGCAGCGACGAGTTTAGCTGGTATCCCAGGAAGAACAGAGAGGGGGTCACCACCTCTGTCCTTGTCAAACTGGGCTGGGAGGAAGGACGTAAGCTGCTGGACAGCAGGCACGTGAAGATTGGGCTCCTCCGCTGCAAGGTGTGGGAGCAAAACAACGCCAGGTGTGTGAGGTGTCTGACTGGCGGGCATTATGCAGCGCAGTGCCAGAGACCGGACAGGAGTAATCGCTGCTGGGGCTGTGGGTAGAGGGCCACCAGGTTGGAGCATGCGCAGGGCAACCGCACTGCTTCACTTATGAAAACGCCGGGAGGACACACACACAAGGACCACTTTGCAGATAGCAGGAGGTGCCCCCTCGTGAACGAAATCGACTATGGAAGTCCTCCAGCTTAATATCAAAAACCGGAGGGTGGCACTGCAATTACTAGAGGCCACGGCTAGCAGGAGGGGGACAGACGTGCTGCTTCTATCAAAGGTAGGCCATGCGAGGGCAGGGGGTATATGGCACGACGATGGTTATGGACTGGCAGCCATCCACGTCACCAACAACAACATGGTGGAAGCGCGCCCCAGTACAAAGGAAAGGGAGTCGTCAGCTGCGTGGTCGAGGGATGCGTGCTAGTCAGCGTGTATGCCAGTCCTAATATCAGTGCGGCCGAGTACACTGCCTTCCTAGACATGGTACGAGAAGCGGCTAGCAGGGGAGGAGCCTGCGTTATAGCCGGGGACTATCGCGCACGCACGCGCTTGGGGCTCTAGAGGAGACTCGCCTAGGGGGAGGGCCCTGGAAGATTGCATGGCCGGCATGGGGTTCACCCTGTGCAACGTCGGTAATGCGTCCACCTTCATTCGCGGCAACAGCGAGTCCCACATCGACTCAACGTGGGCCAGCGAAGCTGCAGTTAGCACGATTACCGGGTGGAGGGTACTGGACGACGAGACTCTGAGTGACCATCAGTGTATTTCCTTCGGGGACGCCAGCGGAGCAGCTACCAGGCCACGTCCCCAGGCGACGGGTTGCCTTACCAGGCCGCTCGACTACGAGGACAGGCTGGTGCTCGGTCGCATAATGCAGGAGGTGAGGACCGAGGGCCCGGAGATCTTCGCAGAGGACACTGCCCGCACCCTGGCTAGCGCTTGCAGGATGTTCTACCGAAGAAGGACGAATAAGGGCAGGCGTCCCGTCTACTGGTGGACGGAGGAGGTGGCTGAGGCCCGAAGGAGGTGTCTGCGAGCCAGAAGGGCCCTTAAGCGCGCTAACGCCCATGGAGACGGGCGGCGTGGCAGGCGCTACTGGAAGAGGTAGACCGGGACCCCTGGGGTAGGGCGTACCGCCTCGTGGCCAAGCAGGTCAATAGATGGATGGATCGGGCGCCTCCAGAGATGGTTGATAGGGCTGTTAAGGCTCTTTTCCCAAGCTCGGAGGCTGCAGCCAGTGCTGAAGCCCCACGCGCGCCTAGACACCCAGAAGAGTTGAACTGGTCGTGCTTCACGACAGAGGAGGTACGGGCGCAGGGTCGTAGGGTCAAACCTCGTAAGGCGCCTGGTCCTGATGGCGTACCTAATGAGTTGATCCGTGAGGCTGTACTAGCGGCGCCTGACGTCATGGCGGAAGGCTTCAGCCGTTGCGTCACGCAGAGTCAGAGAGAACTACAAGAAGGCCAACTTGGTGCTGGTGAGGAAGCCCTGTAAAGACGGCACTGCACCGAACTACTTCAGGCCGATATGCCCCATCAACGGCTTGGGGAAGCTCCTGGAAGACCTAGTTCTGCGAAGAATGGAAGCCCAAGTAGAGGAAGGCCCGGGTCTCTCCGAAAGGCAGTGGGGCTTTCGGAAAGGGAAGAGCACGATCCAGCCACTACAGAGGGTCGTCTCGGTGGCTTAGAAGGCCATGGCGGAGACTAGACGCACGCGTCTTCTGTCTTCTGTGGCCATAGGAGCGGGCCGGTAACCTTTCAGGTGGCAGGCGGGAGGATACAAGCCGGGCACACCGCCAAGTACTTGGGGGTTACCTTCGACCGGGTGCTGTCATTTAGACCACATATCTTAGAGAGGGCTGAGAGGGCGGCGGCGGCCCAGCGAGCAATCGCTAGGATCATACCGAACTGCAGGGGCGCGCGCTATGGACGGAGAAAGCTATTTCAACGGGCCATGGAGGCGACCATGCTGTACACAGCTCCGGTGTGGGAGATAGGCCTGCGTCGCGCCAACAACGTCAACGCCCTTTCGAGGGTACAGCGGCTGGGTGCGTTAAGGGTGTGCGCCGCCGTTTTATAATCAACTACTATTATCAAGCCCATATTCAGTTCAAGTCTTAGAGGAATGTGAAGATAAACGCCAAACGAATCGCTACTGCCTGGACTGGTGTTTGGAGAGGTACAGCCGTACAGTCCTTTCGAACCAACAGGGCGACCGCACCCTTGGCTCTAGGGTCCCGTACGTCGTCCTGCCAAAAACAATGGTACCTGCGGAGACTAAACTTTCGAGACTCTATTAAATGTGTCTCCTGAAGGGCAACACAGAAAGGGGAAAACTCATTCAGCAGAAACTGCAGATGTGGTAGTTTTGCAACTGCCCCATTACAGTTCCACTGAAGTATGTTTTCCATTAAATTTGGAAAAATTGGGATTATTACCCGTTGTCGCGGCCACCCGAAAGGATGATGCATTGGTGACGCCAGCGAATGTGGTTTGTACCGAAAGTTTTCATTTATTTT
>JARRAA010014772.1:0-16657 GCA_030557295.1 Ecitodaemon sp. MM-2014 | reverse complement strand
CAAATAGCCTTTTAGTCAATTATTTGACCCGAACTCATACCGCACCTATTTACAGCAATACATAATCAGTGAAACTGAATCTTATACGAAGGACAAAGGCATAATGAGCATAATGTAATGATAAAATTGAATGCGTCTCCTGCTTGAGATGGAGTCACGCAAATTGCAAGAAGAAAAGAACAATTTTGTTTGTATACTATGTCGTTAATTCATTTTACACACACATATACATTAATTACAAATTAACATACAAAACCAGTCTGTACATAATAGATCTCCCTTTAAGTGGATAATAATAAGTTGTTGAACTTGAAAAATTTTATTGATTTAATTATAGTTTTAATATGTTATACAAACAGTCGTATAGAAAGGTTGTTTTGATCCTAAACTTTTATGGAGATGTTTAAAGAAAAAAGAGCATGACGTATCGAAATTCGATTATCAATATTTCACTGGTGTTACAACATTACACAAAATCATGGTAAATATTCTTCAACTATTTAAATTACTATCTTATACATATAAAATATATTACGTATATATGTATTTTGTCTTGCTAACTCAACAACAACCACAACCACGTTGTCCCACACATCCTCGAAACATTGAAACGCCAAAGTGGACATCTCAATTTATGCATCAACAGTAGCAAGCCCGATGAATTTGATAAAGATATACTTGGGTATATAAGCAGAAGTTATATTTGCGATTATTTGCACGGTATAACGTGAGGTTCAAAAACCAATTAAGGGTCAATTTGTATATTTCTGACCTTTTCAAGGAAGATCGCCAGGATGACATCTCCGATGACTCTCAATTAAATGTAAATTAATATATTTTTATAACGTGGATAACTTTAGATGATTGTACCATATATTAAAATACAAACAACATTTAAAATTTGATAATTAATAATAAAACAACTGGATGTATCATAAAATTTGTCTCATTTAATTACGATGTTTCTGGAAGAATTTCAGATTAAAAAAAAATCTGTAATTTTTGTCTAATTTTTCTCTCAATTTTCTGCAGAAAATGATATAAACAATTTAATTTTTACAAAAACGATTCCATGCATTTTAAATTCAGTAACTTGGCTATTAATCATCCGATTTTCATCAACTTTTTTTGTTCGAATGCGTAATTTCTACAGAATCAATATTCACTTTAAAATTAATAGAATTTTGAATTTTAATTGACAATTAGTATAAGTTTTATATTATGCTAATTAGGCTCGACCCATCTATTTGCTGGTTATCTGCGCCATGACGAAATACTCATCTCCGCCTACCATTGGCACTTTTGTAGGCAATTACCATATTGTCCGCTTCGACCCTCCATTAACCGTACCCTGCGCTTGTTTACTTTTCTTCCCAGGTTTATGGTAGGGTCGTTCATTGTGCTTCATTAGGTTAGGTTAGATTAGGTTAGGCTAGGTTAAGTTAGGTTAGGTTAGGTTAGTTGATGAAAACCGGATGATTATTAACAAAATACGGAATGTGCTATAAAATTTGTCGCATTTTATTTTGATATAAAGCCAATTTTGATCGACACCCCCAATCAATATCAAGTCACACTTATCACCAGTGGAAATGAAACGTAGATTTCAAGTGTGTTTTTATGATGGCGACGAATCGTCTGCATCAAATGTTATAAATGATTAAGGTTCAAATGTAAATATAATTTCACATGTAATTTAAATGGACACGTATTTATTAATTGAATGTCAATTTTGACCGACACTCTCAATTAATATCAAGTCAAGCTTATCATCAATGGAAACGTTATAAAATGCAGATTCTGAATATGTTTTTATAAAGAGTTGTACAGGATTTAATTTGGGTGAAAAATTTTCCATGTGTTTTAAATGGGTACTAATTTCTGACTTTAATGTCATTTTTGGCCGATACCTCCAATTAGTAGGGGATCGTGCTTAGTCTCAATCGAAAGGTGACAAGAAATTACACATGTACCAGTCCTTATCTGCGCGACGAATTTTCTGCATATCGAGTTATAGCAGTTTTGGTCAATTTCCCATGTCTTGTAATTGGACATGCATTTTTTATTTTGAAGTCATTTTTGAGCGATACCTCCAATTAATTGCAGATTGTGCTTGGACCCAATTGAAAGCTGATTAGACGTAGCATATGCACACATCAGTAACTGCGCGACGAATTATCTGTGACGCGTGTTACAGACTCTTGAACGATTTGATATATAAGCAATAAATTCACACAAGTGTCCGTTCGACTGCATGCGTATCGACCAGCGGCTGCAACTTATTAGTAGGGCCGCCGTTCAATTCCCTCCAACGAGTTGGAGGTTCATGAGATATGCGATGGCGTCTACAGAAAGAGGGTTCATCGGTCCTTGCGATATCGGCATTGTAATGTGACAGTGTGACCAATTGTATAGCTTGGTGTAAATTTTCCTCATCTTCCGTTTACATGCATAATGAACATCGCAGTGGCAATATCTGCTCATATCAATACAATATTTATTACGCATGGTTTTCCTTTCTTTTTTGCTCATTTCTCTTCTACTGAATTCCATGTTGTCTTGTCCCTATTGGACTTCACACAATAGCAATGATATTTTTAATTCATCGTTATCATCGCTTAATACGGCTATTTGTTTATTTTTAAACTTGTTAAAACTTGTTAAAAATAAACTCGTTTCATCTTTTATACCCCCAGTATAACTTATTTTACTGGATTTCAAATCTAGAAGCGCAGCGCCTTATTGACATTATAAACAAAAACTAACAAACAGCTGTTTAACAATTACGTTTAAAAATATACGTTTGAAATTAGGAATTAACGCTTTTATACTTTTCTTAAGCTATTGATTATTTTTGGGGGCGAAAATTTGTCGTAAGCGGGGAGGTGGTACGGGGATTAGTAATGAGTTGAAGAATACGTGATAAGTTACATGCGTCGGGGCACTACAGGAATCGATGGATATCTGCCACATACAATACATACCAGCAGAGCTGACCTGCTGCCGTTGGTCTACGTACCTGCAGGCAACCAAACGATGCCCAGTGGCATCACTTCGAAGGACCCTATAAATGTGGCGGCGTAAAGGCGGGAGCTACTGTAAAAGTATTTACACCTGTTAAAAAGGTAGGAAAAAGCGAAAAACTACAACTGAAATATTTCGAACCTTACGAAATTGTCGAAAAAAGTGGACGTGGATTATATAGTTAGAATGGAGGAAGGTAAAAAGGCCTGAACCGAACAGACGTAAATAGAATTCTTCCCTATCACGACCTCTGGATTTCTCTTGTCATGGAGACGGACGAAAATGATAAATATAAAAAGATTCAAATGAAAATCGAGGAGAATGGTAATGACTATAGTGAGATTGAATAACTTGTGACTAATCTTGTAACTAACTAACAACCACGATGAAAAGCCTGCTTCGCTGACTAATCTTCCAACTTCAATTATAAATGCAGGCTATAATAAGAAGTAACTGATGACGCATTCCCAATGACGGTATATACATAGCCAGAGAAGTGGCATTAGTGGAAGGCACCGATTGATATTACTCAGTACTGTCAACCACTGAAACTCAAATGCCGGTGAGGGGAAGGCATAGTACCATTGTTGCACTTTCGTCAGAATTACGACGGCTGCCGGGTTCGCCCCGCGGCAAGCAGGTCTCCAAGCTCTATCAAACATATTATGCAACCGCATCGTAGTGTGCAACTGCTTAGAGAAAACCCCATTTTTGGTAAGCTTAGGAGGCGCAGAGGCAATAGTAGTGGATACTTTGCCAACGTTGGGCTTCACAGCCATAAGATGCTGTTAAGCAACCATCTATACATAAGCGAGTGGCGTAGAGCAGCCTGAGGGGGACATTCACTTCGGCAATAAATATTAGTAACTCGAGCATCGCTACCCGCATACAACTATTATCTTTTGATTTGCATATTCAGTTCTACTTTTCATTGTAATCAATAGGAATGTTTGAATTTACATTAAATTAAGTGCTCTAAACAGACCATCGTTGTTAGTCTATCTTTATTCATTCTAACGAGCACAACAGATGCGAACTCCATTGACACATCGGCGGCGAATGCGTGATGTTAGGGGCACAGTGGCGGCAAAAAAGGATAAGAACTTGGGCCTGCGCCTTACGCAGACCACTCGCTCGCCTACAATCCTATCAACAGGAGTAACAACCATTCGCCAACAGATGGTGACCATGGCAGTGCTCGCCATCGGTGACAACCCTATAGATAAAATACCGTAAATAGTTGCGAGCGCACATCCCCCAGCACCGATCGCTCTGCCAAGAATCACCATCGGAAGTGCAAACCCGGATCGCTAGACGCCGACGGGGATGAATTGTTCATCTTTAACATTGTTTTAGTTGCTATTATTATTTTATTTTCATCGGGGTAAAAACGCTTAATGCCGGAGTGTGGGACTTGGAGCGTACTCGCATTTGTGAGCGTGCAAGTCTCCTCACCCACTAAAAACCTCCCATACGATAAGGATGCAGCCGCATACAATATCAGGACGCCCTCCAACAAGTCTTAGAGAGGCCGCCCACACCGCGTCGCCAACTTAGTGCATTTGCTGGTTACGAATGAAAGCGTGGAGAAACGAGAACGATAACAATAGACCTATAAATATTCTGACATAAAAAAATGTATAAATAAATACTCTGCATATATAAACGGCACAATAAATAAATACTATATAATAAATATTTTGACTAGATATCATAAAGTATTATTTGACTAGATACTGAAAAAACATTTAAATAAATAACACTTATAGTAAGACAACTAAACATAGATACCCTCAGAACGAAGGACCTGCAACACTAGTGCGTGGTTGTGCATATCGTGGAGAAGCTCCAACCGCCAGTCATCCGGCAACCCGCTTCTGTCCTTAATGCCAGGGCACTGGACCAGATGCGGCACGGTTAGCGGCACGTTGCACTGGGTACAAACGGGCCTCTGCGTCCGTGTCAGCAGAAACGAGTGTGTCGCTCGGGTGTGACCAATGCGCAATCTGCACATGGTCACTTGCTGATAGCGAGAGAGGTTACTGTAAAACGGCAACTCCTCGTCGGTTAGAGAGGTGTACCTGGGTAAAACATCCACAAGGCGGGTACGCTCCAACCTCCGCCTCCACCAAGTCCTCACCGCATTCCCCGCAGACTTTGCAGTCCCTCAAGGGAGCTGCAATTCCCGGGTCAAGGACATCATCGGGGGAGCACATTGCCGCGCGGGCAGCAACGGTATTGTCAGAAACTCCGATGTGTTCAGGACACCAGAACAGGGTAATGCAGCAATCATACTCGCGAGCGCCCATTACGTATAGTACGCGGGCCCACCCTCCTGGATCGTCATTCGCCGATAGAGCCATCAGGACGCTCAGAGCGTCGGTGATGATTACCGTTCGGAGAAGACCCCAGGCTTGCCAGGTCGCTAGCACTTCAGCTGAGAAGACAACAAAAAGCCGGGAGTGTCCATGAATGCGATTCCGTACCAACCGTGAAAGCAGCAGCAACCCGTTCACAGACTTTGACCCAACGGTGTAAATATGGATCCAGTCCGTATAGTTACGATACAAGTGTGTACGATGTGTCGTAGAATAACATTTTTAGTCTGGAAGGGGCCGTTTCCGCCTTCACGTCGGACCAATCGGACACACCATGCTGCATGCTAGCCTCCAGAGAGACCGGTAAGTCGAGCCCTTGGGCTGCCACCAGCTCCCTGAAGACGATGCTAGCAGGTTGTGATTATCCTCACTGAACGCCGAGGGCCCGCATTCTCAAACCGTATATCAACAACTTTTACTGGCGTCTCAGGTCCAGAGGCATGAGTTTGGCATTTGGGTTTATCCACGAGGTGGGACAACATAGGGGAGGATTTGCAACCAGAAACTGCGCGGATCTTACGCGACACTTCCGAAGGAGACGTCGAAAACGAGAGCGACGAAACATACTTCTCCCAATGCGCACGTTTGCTCTGCACGATGCAGCGCCTTGCCAGGGCCCTGCATTTCTTATATTCGACGTGGTTTGCGGTGGATGGACACCGCTTGAACACGTTATACGAGTGCCTTTGCTTAGCGATGGCATCGTCGCAATTCTTATCCCATTGCGGCTGCATTGCGCTTACCCTGATTAACAGAGGCGCGTCGCGTTGTTATTATTTATTTTCAGTTTGTTTTATTTAAAACATATAAACTTGCAGCAATGAGCGCAACGTATAAAAGAATTACAATTATTTTTATGCGTCTCGTTAGGAAAGCAAATTTCATTCACATTGTTATAAATTATCCTAATGGGCAACAAATCATTTTGTAGCATTTTAGTAAATGCGGGAGCAGATTATTGAAAATGCATTAGGTAGCAGAGGGAGCATCTTCTCTGGCCGAAGCTTGCCAATTATCTTCCAGTAACTCCACGGAATTTTGTATTTTTTTTAAAACAATTCTTCACCTGCCGAAAGAAATAGACATCGCAGGGTTGGGCATACGGTGTACAGTGTGGAGGTATTACTTCTACTGTCGCCGAATATTTTCCCTCGTTGTCGGTGAGTACATTGTTGAAGAGTCGCTCTCTGGCAGCTGCACGAGGCGGACGCGATTTAACCTCGCAGATCATCCCGTGCTATAGTTTATCGCTTTTTCTTTTTTAACCATTGTAAATCTACCCTGTTCCGACCCTTTTACAATGGACGGCAACCAGGGCAATCAAGATGACGAAAACTGGGAAACCGTTCCGGAGAAGAGACGTCGTGGGAGACCCAGCAAACTCACCGCCATCCAGTGTAAACGCAAAATCGCGGCGCTCGAAGCCACAGTTCATAATCTTAGACAATCGCTTCAATCACAATCACAACCGGGGCCATCATCCTCGGCCTCCGACGCTACCACACTACCAAATAAGTGGAGGCGCCCTTCTCTGCCTATTTCGAAACGTAACAGGGACAGAGAGCCGACATCACTTACACCTCAATACCAGTACCTCATGCGCCGCACTCACGCCAATATCGTCAACGAAACACCAACACACATTGTAAATCCGGCACTATTGTCGCGCAAACCAAACGACACACACAAACACACCTCGACCGCTGCTGACATGTCGAGACTGGCATTTGCCAACATCTGGTCTACTGAAGGTACCAAAACTAACGACGTAATTATTAAAACAACACGCGGATTCATAATTAAGTCAAACAACAGCGCAGAATCAATCGAAACGTACCTAGAAACACTACAGTCGCGCGGTATTGTAGATTCATATAGAATTGCAGCTCCATTCACAACATCAACAACAACTTCGCGTGCCATTCAGGCAACCTTCAGCGCGGTCATCAAATCAGTCGAACTGGGGAATCCCACTTTCATGAATCGCGTAATTACCGTCTGTGCAACGTCGTTACACAACTTACTCCTATCAGGCTTTTTCTTTAAAAATAGGCGTTACCCGGTAATTGAATGCTCGCCTCCTCCGGCCATTCCAACGCCATGCAATAAGTGCCACGCATTAACGCACCCGACCGTTAAATGTCAGAACACCATGGGCAAAAAATGTCACCAAAGCCATGAAACAAATACATGCAAGTCTAGCGACCCACTAACATGCGTCGCATGTAAATCGACAGACCATCAGGCGTGGTCGCTTAAATGCCCCAAGCACCCTAAAACCCCCAGCGTGTCCAATATAAAGATTAAAATTGGCAACAAGTTTTCAACTGATATTAATCCGACAGTAAGGAACAACAGCAGAATTCATAGCCCGATCACACGACCATATAATTACTACATATACCAACAAAATCAACAACCTACCGAATGCAAATAGGGAGGAGCTTATCCGTAAGCTTCGCCGCTCCTTTCAAGACACGTGCAAAATTGATACGATCGTTAACTTTCTTAATGGGAACTCTATTTACATTCTAATGATAGATATGGACTAGATGGACAGTGAATCTCCAACTGAACCAAAAATTGGCACTCAGTTTCTGGTAAGGAACGATGGCTAGTGCGACCAAGGTGTGGTACAATAACATAAATAGCTATCCACCTAAAAAACACATCCTATGGAATTGTGTTAACTCTGAACAGTTTGACATGACGTTACTCCTTGAAACCAAAACCCAGGCAAGTATACGCTTCCAAAACTGGGACTCAATCCAAAGACCTGCGCAAATAGGAAGAGATAAACTCAAAGGCGGGGCGGCCATTGTCGCCGACCAACATTTAGTCCTTAGAAAACAAAACGCCCCAGTTATTAATTATAGTAATAATGATTGCATTCACGCCTCCATCTCACTTGGTAACATCGAAGTTCACATCTTCTTACAATTCTATCCATTAAAGCAACGTTTTATTAACACTGCATATTAGGGGACTAACTTCAACAGTCAAAAAAGCAAGCACATCAATACTTTCCTGAGCAATAGTAGTTTTGTTAAAATGCATACTCCTCCTACATTTCCGGCTTGTAACACAACCCCAGATGCCCTATTCTGTTTCGCCAATATGCTGTCGAGAATTACAGACATCTGCCAAACTGGAGACGTTGGCTCTGACCATTTAGGTATTACCTTTAAATTTCTAAGGCCCGCCCATGCAACTAGTACTCACTCTCCGGTCATCGACTACCGCAATTGCAACATTGAAAAACTCAGTGCAGCACTGCTGAGACACCTATCTAGCGGTCCAGCGCAGATCTCTCTCCAGTCGATTTCTAGTTTTCAAAAGTCCTATTTCACCTATTTCACGACGCTCGACCTTGCACAAGGATTTCACCAAATAACGGTCATTACGAATACGTTCGAATGCCATTTGATCTTAAGAATGCACCCAGTACTTTCCAAAGAATGGTGAAAAACGTTTAAAATGATTTTCTTCAAGTTTTCTGTTTCGTATACATGGACGATATCGTCATATTTTCAGTATCTACATGAACATTTGGTTAAAATAAGCCAAATTTTACAGCGATTGAGGGGATATAATTTAAAAGTACAACTCGATAAAAGTGAGTTTCTTCAAAAACAGGTAGTCTTCTTAGGACATGACATAACACCTGAAGGAATAAAACCCAATGCTGCAATTCAGAAGTTTTCACTACCAAAGACAACACGTGCATTAAAATCCTTCCTTGGACTTGTCGGATTTTATAGACGCTTTATAAACAATTTCGCACATGTCGTTGCAGCAATGACGAAATATCTTAAAAAGGGCACTAAATTAGACCTGGAAGATCAAAATATTCAAATGCATTTGCACATTGCAAAGAATTCACCCATTCTGGTATACCCTGACTTCAAAATTCCATTTGTTTTGACCACTGACGCTTCAAACATAGCGATTGGAGGAGTTCTATCCCGGAAAATCAATTTCATACTATTCGCTACAAATTCAAAATTGAAACAGACCACAAACCACTTGGCTGGCTTTCAAAATTAAAGGAGCCTAACGCTAACAGTCGATTATCTCATTGGCGGATTAAATTAAGTGAGTACAACTATGAAATTCTTTACAAGAAGGGAAAAGAAAACCTGGTGGCAGATGCCCTCTCCCGAATGGAACTAAATGCCAATGAAATAGACGACCTAGAAATTCTATCAATTTTCCCACAGGTTGATGAAGACGAAATTCAAATAGAGGTTAATGACGAAGCATCCTTCGACAATTCAAATTAAAAACACGAATCACACTAGTGACGAACATCCAATTTGTGAAATAACAGTTAGTGAAAGCCCACTTAATCATTTTGCTAACAGATTAGTTTTGCAATTAGGAGATGAGTATAAAGTAATACACTGAAATCCATTTAAGAAAAACCACTATAAATGCACAATACGAGCAGGACAAGAAAACGAAAATTTCGAAAAATTGTTCCAGGAAGAAATTAATAAGAACATGAAAACACGTTTTGACAATCAAGAACAAATTATAAAACGTGTGGACCAATTTACGCCATTTGCAAGCCAACCCACTCAAAAGTTTGAAAAGAATTTCGAAACAATCGAGAAGAATTTAAATACTACCCTGGCAGCTGTACTTGCCATGAACATTAGTCTTGAACTACATTCTTCACTTCAGTACTACATCTACTTGAGTCAGAAAATAATAAACTCGCTTCAAATGGTCGAACGAACCATAAATCTTGCATTCAATAAAATTGCTAAGAATTGCTAGAATTGTTTACATCAGAAGAACTAATTGACATTATCGATCACTTGTTATGAATCCATAAGAGTAATGAGTTATAGCGATTCGACAGAACTCATTCATTGAAAATGTTAGAATTTCCAAAATTTAAAGTTGTCTCAATTAATGACGCGATTGTTTGTATTTTGGAATGTCGAATCTTAAATCCTAAAGTTTACCAATACAACAAAGTCCACCTAACGATCACCATCAAATCATAATATCACCTGCCGATTATCGTTTAGCCGATAGTCCCAAAAAACTGGTCTAATCTGATGGCCGCACTCGCGTGGTTCACTACACCGCTGATAAGCATAATGGTTTCTATGCGTATGTTCAAAATTTGAAACATACCGAGCACCCAAATACTATTAAATTATGATGTATTGTGGCTTTTGGTTATGTGAAGAATGTATTTATTAAAATATACTAATAAATTATAAAAAGATCTATTTGAAAGTAAATTTTTATTGGATTATACATTGTGACTTGGTGTTGAGGTGGAACTATTGAATGCATCTTTTCTAGTTACTTTTACAATTAATTTTAAAATACGCCCGTATACGAGATGAATGAATGAAGAGGATAAATACTTTGTTAGAGCATGCTCGTTTAGGAAACTTATTATTGAATGGCAAGTAAACTCTAATATGTGAACGATGACAAATCTGTGATTTATGTAATCATATTTGTTAGTACTGGGTGGTGTTTGGTTACTTCCATTATTATTATATCTCGAACAATGGTCTTGCAGTCAATGCTTTACAAACATACGTAATTCTGGCAGTAGGTTAGGGCCTGAGATGAACGAGGTCTTCTACCTCGTGTTCATTTCCGGTCCCTTAAGTGGTTATTGTTTGCAGATATTGTTAAGTGTCAAGTATAAGAGCAGTCCTTATTAATCTACGCAGTTATTTGTGGTAAAGAGGTGGAAGAGCTGGTCATATAAAAATAATTATTTTTGTACACATAATTCAAAATAGAACACGCAAATAACATTGTCAAAAGGTAATTACACGATGTGCTATGTGCCTCACCAGCTCATGGCGCTCGATCCCGAAAAATACAACCAAACAAAATCTAAGATCGCTTGCAGCAATAACACGTGCCAAGCGTACAAAGAACTCTTACAATACTTGAGCACAATAAACGAATACCCAGTTGGTGTTTTATGTGCGCTCGCCTCGGCGCACCAGAACGGTCGATCTAATAACAAAACGTGCTTAATGAGTGAGAACGATCGTAAAACTAAAAGACCTAACTTAGAGCAACAAAGAACTAAATAATGTTTATGGTACGTCAGCACACGTGTGTGGTCCCCTCGACGCATCAGAACACGTGATCCATATTATAGGAGTTTTACCTAAAGTTGAACCGTACATATCAAACTGTAGATAGATCCAGCGAATAATGTTGGTGGCCACACATGAGCACACCCCGCGAAACGACTCGCTTGGTAATGTTGTCAACACTCACGCACTACTGCGCACATACGAATGGGCATGATGCCCAGGATGCCACCAAACCGGTTCCGCCAATCCTGGTAGTCCTCTTTTACTCGTGGTGGCTTCCTCGTGCGACAAAATCTTCCACCCTGGGGACGCAGACGATCCTCGCTGTCGTTCCACGTTGTCGACCTGGATGACGCTCCTTCTATCCTTGGTGATCCACGGTCTCGCGAATCCTCCCACCCTATCGACCTGGCGCACCGCGTCCGTCTTTGGCACCTCTTGGATGCGCAGATCCTCACACCTGGTCGACATGGAAAATGCGTTTTCATCCAGATGTTCGCGATCGGCACTCCGCTGAAACTCGTCGAACACCAGTGCAGACGATGGCCACTCTTGGTCGGACAGTTTCCGACACGCAGATATCCCCTCCATCACTCATTCAACTAGTTTCATGGTGTCTCCACGAAATGGCAAGTCAGCTGGTTCCTCTTCCTCCGAATCATATCCCCACGAAGAAGGCTCACTGGGATTCCATATTTTCCCCATACTGTCCCCACAAAAACCCATACCTCGCCGCGTTGTGGCCATGCCTCTAACGTGGACATGTCACTCAAAAACGTTACTCGACTCTCGAGTTCTATTGTCGGTAGCGCACAGCAGTACACCTCCCACCTCCAATCGTTGTCATCCACTCAAGCCTGGGAATACTCGTTGTCTTCAAAAGCTTTATACGAGTCTTTGACGGCAGCGAAAAATCCGTGGGCCACTTTATGGACGTCGCCCAATATATGTGTCAAGTGCTTGGTGACACACCATCGTACCCACCGCGGTACCTGCTCTTCATTCGAGCGAGCTAGTCCCTCCCACCAAGTGTCGAGGATCCGGAATCCGTCGAATATGCCACCGAATAGTACGCGTCACCATTGTTTCAAGTAGCTCGATGCTGTATGCATCGAAGAACTCACATATCGTTGGGTATCCATGTCGCTCAACGCGGCTTCTTCGCACGACGTAGCACCGTAATACACCACGACTCGCCTCTTCCTGACGACGAGCTCTTCTGCACCGATGCTGCACCGATGCACCGATGATGCGGAGTGTCGTCCTCTCGAAGAATGGCTCCAATTAACTTACTCGACGATACCCCGCAATTCGAAATTTTTCGCGACACACACGCGTGTATGGTTCTTCTGTCGTGCAACTTCCGACTGCGTCACGATGACCACTACGCGCCTTGTTCTCCGCACTGTCCCCGATCCCTTCAACGAGCAAACTTCCACAAGCACTGAGCTGCTCCTCAGATGTTAGTTCCGTAGCGATCAACTCTAGGTCGACGGCCAACTCCTTCTGCATAGGCAGCATTTTTACAGACCAGTTTTTGGCGACCTACAACTCTTCGACGTACAGCTCCACGTCGACAGGTAGTTTCTTCACCATCATCAATAATCCGTCTTCTGCAGCATCCGCAAAGGACAACGAGACTGCTGCAGGAAGACTGTTGGTTCTCTTGCATCCAGGGAATCCATGGCAACATGTGACGCCCTAATTCACAGTTCTAGCATGTCGGTTACTGTTGCGGCGTCCTGTACCTCGTCCCTGCGAGGTAACTTACGTTCCGCACTAATTGTAAGTTTCAAAGCATTCGGTCTCATACCGGACAATTCGACTACGGATTGCTGTACAGTGAGCAGTACCTGATTGGGCCTCCACTCGTAGGCGACTCCTCAAAAGTGTACCCATTTCCTCTTCTGCAGAAAGTTCCTTCGCGGACAACTCCGACGCTGCAGAATCCACAATGGGGAAATTCACCGCATGATGATCGGTTACTGGATGCACCGCACCAAGTCCCTTTACGTGGAGCACTTTCTCGGCATCGGGCAACTCTTTGACAGTAGGCAGCCCCGTAACCCTCCACGTGGGGTGGTTCGACGGTGTCCGGCAGCTCTTTGGCATATGGCAAAACTTTCGCGGAAAGTTCCTAAGGAGACGATTCCACTTCTGCTAACTCCACCGTAGGTAGCATACTAGGCAGCTCTTCTTCGCTGGGTAATTCGTTCATTTATTGTTATATACTTGGACCGATTTTACCAGTTTATCTATTCATCTAATATATGTTATTGGGCTGAACGGCCAGGCTGCCATAACCAGAATTTGCTGTTATTGCTGTTTTTAATATTATTGTTGCTGTTTATGTTACGAGTCGGTCGGACAGTGCACGCGATCTCGAATTCTTTAGTCTACTTCTGAACATTACTGATTGTGGTGTTTGGGCTTGCCCATTTTATACCACCATTCCAGGTGTAGGGTTCACAATGCGCTTTTGAATTGCCTGTTGAAATGCTGATTTGTTCCGAATGATCGTTGTGATTTTTGCGCTTGATTGGAAATGCCCCAACTGCAAGAGGTATTCGCAATGTTACTGGCGTTGGGCGGACTTGCCGGCAAGAAGACACACGGAGCGACGAGTCCAATGTTGGAATAGTAGTCGATTGCGGGTGTTTTGTAGTATGTTCTTTCTACTATTTTTGTCGTCATGTAATCATCGAACTCTAGGTATTGTGTAGTAGTCAGTTCAGGGAGTATTTTATCAGCTTTTGGTCGCCGGGAATACCTTGTCCGAGAAACTATGAAGCACCAAACTTACATGCTAACTTATTGTAGGGGGTTCATATAAATGGTTTCAGGAGCCTGTAAAACAATTCTCGCAAATTGGCGACCCCCATACCTCTCCCTCCCCTTGTAAGTGTGAAGTTCGAAGCGACAGTTTCTTTTTTCAAGTGTGAAAAGTTGTAGCTTTTTGTTGGCTCAAACGTGTCAAGGGTCAAGGGCCTCTTTTTGCCCGCTTTATCGTTTTATTGAACGGTCGAAACTCGAAACCTTGGAACGGAAACACCAGTATAATTCAAGAGTTTTTGGTAGAAACTATTTCGATAAATAAATGCCAGAGCAGGTAATGTGATTTCGGTATAGTAACGTAAACACCACGCGTTGTAGCGCCTTAGTCGCATAACATTAGTCACTAGTCCTATTTTGTATCTAGTAGTATTTATTTTTAGTATATAGGCATGCCTATACGACTTTTGTATCTATTTTCTCTGGATACGAGGGAACGTGGCAGCGGCTGGCTGGCTCGCGGGCTTCTCTCGGCACTCACTGATCTTCTGACCGGTTGCCACTATTAGTAAGAGAAATCACTTGTAAGAGAACCACAAAAACTTAGGGGACACCCGGGTTTGAACCGGGGACCTCTCGATCTGCAGTCGAATGCTCTACCACTGAGCTATATCCCCTCTTGCTGGTTTCCTCTAACGCCAGTATTTAAATATACATATGTAGTTATGTGAGGTCTACAATCCCAAGTAATTCGGAGTGGCGCCCATTTTTGTCCCTCCTCCATGTTTGCGGTTCCTTCACTGCCTATGGCTCGCAACAAGGCCGCAAACACAAATTTTATTAGGAATCGTGGTTACGATTTTAATAAATATAATTTACCCTTAATATCTTAATCACTAGATACAATTTTACATGAATTATGATTCTTATGATTCTCTTTTTTATATCATCCTATTAATTTTTGTTGATTTATATAATATAAAAAACCTGAATAGGCTTTAGGTGAATGGCATGCTCAAAAATTTCTAAATAAATACAGGAACATCCCGAGTTATGTAGCAATTTCGCGGAAGTCCATATCAAGCACTTGTGGGCGCAATCAAGTATCAACTTGCAGGTAAACGTGCCTCCCTTTCTCTCTCATAGCTATGTTAAATCGCGGTAGCGTTGAGACTCACTTGTTTTATAATTGTAAAACGCGGCAGCGTTTGCGCTAGTGTTTTGTTTTAAGAGTTGTATGTAGTCGACTGTGACTTGAGAACAAAAGACGTAACGTTCGTCTTTTGTAAGTAATCTCGGTAATAACGGCGACCACCAAATTGAGTTCGACTCCGGTATTGGACATAGATAAATACAACGGAGATGCACGACTCAATGTTAAAAATTTACTCTAGTCATAGACGGTATTGTCAATCAATTGGGGTAGATGGCTCTGTTGCGTTATCGTTCGGCACGTATGTTTAAATTATTATTCACATAAATAATTTAATAAAGATGTCATAACGTTTTATTACTTTATCAATATGAACATTGATTAACGAACGTTCAGATTCCAGCAATAACATATGTCAGATCACGAAAATAACAGAAAGCATCCAGTGTGTAAGTTAAGAATTTGACATAACTTTGTTTTGACTCCAGTTAGCACCATCTATTCGTATTGATTGCAACAATTAAATCTGAACACGTTTGGCACGGGAAGTCAGGCATCTTATATGTATTTATCTATGATATTGGAAGTGTGCAGTTCGAATTATATTTAGCAGGTATATCAGATGAATAATATATCATGTATATTTAAATTAGTATTTACAACAAGCTGGAATTTCCTATTGTCCAACTTGCCCCATGTCCTTGTCCAACTTACTTCCAAATATGATAAGATAGAAAAACGCATATAGGGGTTCAATAGTAGGATGCTAAATTGCCTACCCATCGACAGGCAATATTTCTAGTAAATGTTCTTATTAATTTTTGCTATCTTAGATGGTGCTCCATTACTAAATAACATTTTTAATTTGAAAAACTTTGAAGAAAAGGTTTGGTACAATTCGCAGTCGGTACGATTCGTCATTAGGTTCTGATGATACTAGTGAATTTTAAAAAAGCTTGTATAGTTAGCCGTGTAAAATTGTTCAACATATTTATTTGCTTAAGAGGTGCTCACGATAATTACCAACAGCATAAACAAATGAAATATTTACCCCAAGACAAAATTATAACACTATGAAATTAATTATGGCCGAGCTTCTTTCCAGTTGTTTTGGTTGCCATCAGCCGTCGTGGCCGAGCGGTTAAGGCGTCTGACTAGAAATCAGATTCCCTCTGGGAGCGTAGGTTCGAATCCTACTGGCTGCGATTACCACCGCGTTTTTGTTTCAATTTTGTATTATTGTT
>JARRAA010014744.1:0-11524 GCA_030557295.1 Ecitodaemon sp. MM-2014 | reverse complement strand
ATGTCGGGTTATTGCTGTAACAGGTTTTAAGCTGCGCTGACGCATTAGTGCTTTCGGGCTCTCCGAAGTTAAGTCATAAAAACTTATTCCTCCGTCCCGCGTGCTGCAACTACCGCAGTCAAACACACAACCTATATGTGGCATTGTTTTTGTATGTAAAATTTACTTATAACCGCCTGAAAATGCGAAAAAATTCAAAACGAAATCGCCATGAAGTTGAAAAACACAGGAATATGTCTGAAGGTTTAGTTTGTGTGCCTCCCATCAACCACTACATACATACACTTGACAGGTCAATTAAATGGTTTATTACTGTTTCCTTTAAAGTATTCAACAATTTCTTCCAAAGTTTTACCTTTTGTTTCTGGTATAAAAGTGAGTATAAATATTGCGCCTACAAGTGAAGATATCGTGAATCCCGCGAATGCTACGTACATCCCAATGTATTTCTGTGCCGCGTAGAAGAACTGAACAGCGGCCGAAGCGCAAATGCAGAAATACGCATCAGCAATGGCGATCGCAAAGTGTTTAATGTTTGGCGAAAACACTTCTCCGAGCATCATCAAAGGAATTGTCGTTAATCCCACACTATGCATAACAATATAGGTCAGCATTGTTACGATAGGTATGAAACTATAAGCTGCCAAGTTCAAATCTGTCTTTTCTTGAAGGTAGAAGTAGATTGCGGCACAACCTGAGGCCAAGCCAGTTCCGACTGATGACACAAACAACAATGGTTTTCGTCCAGCTTTATCGACGATGAATGAAGACATGCACGACATGAGCAACTGCACCACGAAGTAAATCACAACGAGATGTTTCATTTTGAGTATATCCGGAGTGTAAGCGGTTATCGCGAATATTCCGCTGAATTGCTGAACGGTTCTCAGTCCCAGACATATAAATAAAGCGTTCCTATTGCTCGAAACAGTAAATAAATCCAACAATCGCCCCTTGTTGTTCTTATCTGCTTGAATTGCCTGCGTAACTCTTGCAAATTCATCGTCGACATTTTCCACACCTTTCAATCTTCGCATGCAACGTTTTGCTTCTTCAGGTTGGTCAGACATTATGTGATAATAGGGACTTTCTGGTGCAAACAGGAACAATATAAATTGTAGTATTGGAAAAGCGGCACATATTAGAGCTGTCGTATAGATGCTTTGATATTGCCCAATTGCATTTATAATCGCAACTCCTAGAATAATCCCAAGCGATGGCATGGATCCAATTAATCCTCGGGTTTCAGCATCTGCAATTTCTCCCAAGTACATCGGAATCACGGTGAAGATGAACGAGTCGGTGATTCCAATCATTATCCTAGCAATGAATAGATACTCTGCATTGTTTCCAAACGCAATTAGTAGCCAAGCAACGCAACTCGGAATATCTATCAGTAATATGAATAGTTTTCGTCCAAATTTGTCAATAATCAGGCCTGCGAACATTGCGGCAGGTATGCAAATTAGCAATGCTGTTATAACCAGCCAGGACGCTTCGTGATCTGTTAGTATCGCGTCGGGTCCATCCACAAGTTTCGGCAGGGCAGTTGATAGCCATCCAATTGTTAGTCCATTCATAAACATTACAATTGTTACTAAAACATAGATTTAGAGACAAAGTGTAGCAATTTATAATGTGAAGAACAAACCTGTTGCGGCACAATAATATTGAAGCCATGTTTTAGGCAAATTGAATGTTATTTTGTACATTTTGTTTTGTGACTAGTTAATTCAATGTTCTACGCATCTTTTATGACAGTTGCGTGTATATTAATATTCGTTACATGGACTCTTATCTTAGGCAAATAGAGCTTTGGTAGGTAACTGACTTTTGATAGGACACGAAGTTTCAATGAGGCTATATGGTTTTCACAAGCAAACATTTAATATTCTTCTAATCCTGATGTTATCCACGACCACGTTCGTTTTATCTGATAGCGACAGAGCAAAACGGCTACCACGGTTCGAATCAGCGTTAAATGCCGCGCAGACTGAGTACATGGAAGTTCAAGAAATCGAAAAAATAAATTTTCACTTTTTTGGCCAAATTGACTTGAAATTTTGAACTTCGAAACAAGCGCGTTTCCAACGCATATCTCGGGCCGACGGTAGCGACAGCGGCAACAACATCAGATACTACTCAAACTACTGAAATAATAACAATATCTGCTTTGTAATAAATAAATAAATAAACAAACGTTAAAGTGTCAATCCACATGCTCGTCGAGAAAAATCGCTTTGCAGAAATTTACATAAATGAGGTGTGCGTGGCGTGCGGCGGCAGAATTAGAAACCAAAACAATTCAACTGACTATTTGTTATTGGGCGAACCGCCAATTAAATTTTTCGACGCACCGAAATTGTTAACAAATGTAGGTTGTTTTTAATATTAATCGATTTTCAAGCAGTGGCATTTAAGTTACTAAATACTTGTTTTCAGTTTTCAGAGTTAGAACAAGAACAATGCCCACAATATGTTTGTGATGAATGCTTTACAAAGCAAATATATAATATATGTTAACTCGGAGACGGTGGTACACCACCAACACCACCCTTCTCCAGACGAGGTCAAGTGGTCGACGCCTTGGGAGCGGTTGGAGCGGCCAGGCGGTCAGTGCTTTTGCCCTTAGTATCTGTTCTATGTTAGTTCTGTGCTTATTATCAGTCGTAGCTAGTATTATTGCTATTAGTGTTGCTCGGGGGTGGCAGGGTGGTTCTATGCGTGTTCGACACAGAAACGAGCATCATCGTGCGCCATCATCATCGGCGTTTGCCGCTAACATGTATAATATATATATACACGTGCATTACATTACATTACACTTCATCATCTTTTTCATGTACAAGTTTGATAGTTATTAAAGAGAATTACAACACCCCTAAAGATGTATCTTTAAAAAAACCCATATGAGACAGGGACAACTGTACAGCTGACTATTAAATGCAAGAAAATGACATTAACAACGGTTCAAAAGAAATGCAGCAATGGCTAGGACAAGATAGCAACGATAGCAGCACTGGTTGAAGAAACATCGTCAGAGAGGATCAGACCGGGTCCGAGCAGGGTTGGACGCTTTGCGTTTTATATTTGTTTTATTAAAAACATGAATGTTTTATAGTTTCATGGATCACAATAAGTTTTATTCTTACAACTATCAGTGTTTCCCCTGAAATAGTCAACAACTTCTTCCAAAGTTTTACCTTTCGTTTCTGGCACAAAGTTGATAACAAATATCGCGCCTAGAAATGAACAAATCGAGAAACCAGTGAACGCAACGTACATGCCGACATATTTTGTCGCAACGTAGTAAAATTGCACGGCAGCCGTTGCGCATAGGCAGAAGTAAGCGTTGGTCACGGCAACGGCAAACGGCTTAATATCCGATGAAAACACTTCTCCGACCATCATCAACGGAATCGTCGTCAATCCCACGCTATGCATAACAATGTAAATCAACATTGTTGTGATAGGTACGAAATAATAACAGGCCAAATCTAAGTCTGTCTTTTCTTGAAGATAGAAATAGATTGCGGCACAGCCCGAAGCCAATCCGGTGCCCACGGCAGACACGAACAGCAAGGGTTTCCTTCCGGCCACGTCGACGATAAACGAAGACACGCATGACATCAGCAACTGCACGCCGAAGTAAATCACAACGAGATGCTTCATTGTTAGAATATCTGTCGAATACGCCGTTATGGCGAATATCCCACTGAATTGCTGAATAGTTCTTGGTCCCAGCACAGCGATCAAAGCTTTCCTGTTGCTGGCAACGGTAAATAGGTCGGCGAACCGTCCATTCCTGTTTTGATCCGCTTGGATTGCCTCGGTAACTCGAATGAATTCAACGTCGACATCTTCCACACCTTTCAGTCTTCGCATGCTCTGCTTGGCTTCTTCGTACTGATCGTGCATTATGTGATAATAGGGACTTTCAGGCGCAAACAGGAACAATATAAATTGTATGATTGGAACGCCAGCACATATTAGTGCTGTTGTATAGATGCTTTGATATTGTCCAATTGCATTCATAGTCACAACGCCTAATATGATCCCAACAGATGGTAGAGATCCAATGAATCCACGTTTGTTTGCGTCTGCTATTTCGCCCAAGTAAATCGGTGTCACCGTGAAGACTACAGCGTCGCTAAGTCCGCACAACGTTCTGGCAACGAACAAATACTCTGCCCTGTTACCAAACGCAATCAGTAGCCAAGCAATCAACGTGGGAATGTTCATCAGTAATATGAATGTCTTGCGTCCCAATTTATTTATAATCGTGCCCGAGGACAACGTGACAGTGATGACAAAAGTAACAACCAAAGGTGTTACAACGAGCCAGGATGCTTGATCGTCTGTTAACATTGCATCGGGACCATCCACAAGCTTCGAAAGAGCTGTTGATGACCATCCGAGCGTTAAACCATTCGTAAAGAACGGAATTGTTGCTAAAATATAAACTTTACGTGAAAATACAAGAAATTATAACTTGATTAAGATACCTGTTGCGGCACAATAATACTGGAGCCATATTTTAGGTAAACAAGACGTTATTTTAAACATTTTAGTTTTTTTTTTTTAGTTTTATACAAATGTCGAAATATGTGGTTGATAACAACTTGTTTGTTCGATACTTCGGAACTTATTATATGTAAAAACAGCCTTGAACCGTTCACTTACTGTGTTCTGTTAAAACTAGCAATGCAAATTGAATTGTTAGGTTTTGTCGTTCTAAAATAGGGCCTAGGCGAATCACCGGTTCATAAATATTTATTCCAATAACACAGTTACAATATTGCAGTTTAGTTTTCGCGGCAAACGCAATAATCAACGCACTCTTCTAATGTTTTACTCTTCGTTTTAGGTATCCATGTCTTTACAAATATCACACCAAGAAATAATAAATAAACTAGAGACTAGAGAAATAAACTAAGGGCGAAACTTGTGAAGCCAGTAACAGAAACAAAAGGATTCTCAAAATGTTGACCCCCTAGATTAGGGCCTACGAATCACCTGATAATAAATATTTATTACAATTACAAATATTTACACAATAACAATATTGCAGTTTAGGCCTCACAGCAAACGCTTGTCCTGCCACGAAAATAATCGACGATCTCTTCCAAAGTTTTACCCTTCGTTTCTGGTACCCATGTCTTCACAAACGCCGCACCTAGGAACGAACTAAGGGCGAAGCCTGTGAACGCTACATACATCCCAATGTATTTCTCTGATTCGTAAAAGAATTGAACCGTAGCCGTGTAACAGAAACAGAAGTATATATCGGCTATGGCAATGGCAAACGTTTTAATATTCGGTTGAAACACTTCGCCGATCATCATCAAAGGAATTGTTGTCAATCCCACGCTGTGTAGCACGATGTAAGCAGTCATTGCAACGACTGGTACCGCATTGTAACTGGACATGTCTAGGTTAACTTCTTCCAAAAGGTAGAAGTAAACAGCAGCTGAAGCCGACGCTAGTCCTGTTCCTATGCAGGAAAGAAGAAGCAAAGGTTTTCTTCCAGCCACGTCGACGATGAACGACGATATGCAGGACATAAACAACTGCACGCCGAAGTAAATCACAACGAGGTGTTTCAAGGTCAGTATGTCTGGCGTATAGGCGGTGATTGCTGGTATTCCGCTGAATTGTTGGACGGTTCTGAGGCCGCATATAATTATCAGCGTTCTTCGGTTACTCGGTATTGTAAATAGATCGGTGAATCGTCCTTTGTTGTTTTGATCTTCTTGTATCGCTTCCGTGACTCTGACGAATTCGACGTCTACGTCTACCACGCCTTTCAGTCTTCGCATGCAACGTTTTGCTTCTTCGTGTTGGTCGTTCATTATATGATAATAGGGACTTTCAGGTGCGAAGAGGAACAATGTAAATTGTATAATTGGAAAGACTGCTGATATTAGAGCTGTTATAAAGATGCTTTGATATTGTCCAATTGCATTAATCACTGCAATTCCTAATATCATTCCTACACATGGCAACGATCCAATTAACCCTCTTATGTTTGCATCTGCAATTTCCCCCAAGTAGATTGGAATCACGGTGAATGCAATGCCATCGCAGCATCCGTAGAGCATTCTTGCTAGGAAGAGCATCCCCCTTCCATTCGCGAAAGCAATCAGCAGCCATGCAATGAAATGCGGGATGTCGAGCAATAATATTGCCGTTTTACGTCCTATTTTATGAATCACCACTCCTGCGACCAATGCGGCAGGGATGGATGTTAACAGAGGTGCTACGACTAACCAGGAAGCTTCATCCCCTGTTAATTTCACGTCTAATCGATTCGAGCCATTCACTAGTTCGGGTATTGCCGTGGAAGGCCAGCCCATCGTTAAACCAATCATTAACATCGTGATAGTTACTACAAGTAGAAAACTTAGTCGACTTTGATCAAATATTTATAAAACTAAGATTTTTGTAAATACCTGATATTGCACAATAATACTGCAGCCATGTTTGCGGAAAATCAACTTTATTCACTTGATATGTAGGCATTTTTTAAATTGCAGTCTGAGAGAATTAACTTGGCGTTGCTGCATCTGGGGTTTTAAGCTTATCTTTGGGCAAACGTGCTTGCTAAATATTTGCTTTTTAAGTCGGCGAAAATATGGCAATAACAATTAACTCAAGTGCGCAGATCAGACTGACGCGACATGAATGAAGCAACTTCGAATATTGTCCAAATTGCGTCGATTCTGATTATACTACGAGTATTAAGCGGTCGACAAATTCGAATGCCAAATGCCAAACATTTTTGAAAACTTTCCATGTAAAACTTGCTAAATGAGCTAATTCTTTAGAGTTTTTTCGAGTAATTAATTGTTTTCGAAGAAACTTTTTATCGAGCGGACACAAATTTGAAATATTCTGATAGATTAATTGTGCTTTTCCTATGCCATGCAATTCTGCTACCAATAGATGTACATCACATTGTAATTTTGAAACAATTCCGAATTCAAACATTGTAAACGTTTTTTTTTATCGTTTCCGAGAAAACCAGTACCAAAGTTGGTTCCCATTTTCGGCACCGTAAAACAAGCTGGAATAATGAATTAAAGGACTGAATTTAACGCATATTTTTCAAACAACTTTCAACGATCGTCCATAGTGTGGGACATCGCAGCGCGTTCTATTTTTATAGAAACAAATTCAACGAACCTTCGCACGCTTCGTAATACAACTTCGTGCATCAAAAACGTCTCCTTCGCGCACTTGTTGCAAACGCAACCATTTTAAAGTATTTTAAAATTATACTCTGTGTCCGAACCCACCACCGACATTATTATACTATAATTGATATAAAATCAAAGAACAGAACTAAATAATCTAATAAATCAGATAAATCAATATTAGCGGCAACAGAGGAACCGGCAACACTGCTCATGAACCCTAAGCCCCCCACGCCTCCCCAAGCCCTAAGCTCGCACGTCCGCACAGTTGACAAACATAACCGTCGTTCATTCGAGCACGTTTTTCGAACAGCACGTGTTTTCACTTCCCGGCTTCCGAAAACCAAGGTAATAATGCTATTTGCTTTTACTATTTAGCTTAACTAACTTTGCATACGTCTTAGAATATTTTCCTGAACACAATCATGAAGAACAAGTCGCCAGTCAAAGCCAACAAACAAGGCGAAAAAGCCGCAAAGCAGGGCGGCTCGCCCATAAAGAAAGCCAAGGCGGCTTTGAACGCGTCCAACGCTTCGCCCAAGTCGCCAAAGTCGCCTAAGAAGCCGAACGGCATGCAGAATGGCGCAAACAAGCAAAAAGGCAAGAAGGATCAGCAAAAGCAACAATCTCCCAAGGAAAAGAAAGTTCCAGTTATGAACGAGGCCAATGATAGTGGTGATTCTGATGCTGAGCAGCTTCCAGTGCCCAAATTTGCAGGCACCGCTGCTTTGGACAAGCCTGAGAGCACTGGTAAGCAGGGCAAGAAGAATAAGAAAGCCCCCCAGGATTCTGACAAGGTTGTGCCAGCCAAAAAGGCCAAGACTGAGAAGCAGCCAGCTAAAACTGACAAGAAAAATGCTGAAAGTAAGGAATCAGAGGGAAAGAAAAAGGGAGAAAATAAGGGCAAACCCAATTTACTTAAGAAACTGCAGGGATTTGTTAATGAGAAGAATATGGAAAAGTTGAAAGAACAGTTGCCAGTGATTCAGGATGAAATTAAAAAGTTACTTCCTGAACAAAATTCACTCACTGCCACAGCTAGTACGAGGCTGAAGAAATTGCAGAATTTTGAGAAGAAAATTACAACTGGTGATCTGGCTACACCTACAACACCATCCAAGAAAGCAAATGGTTTGCCCAAAGTCCCTAAGGGTGCCAAGAAAATTATGAAGAAGATGGAACAGAATGAGGATGATGAGGAAGAAGAGACATGGCAAGAAATGGTTGCAAAGGCTGGCAGTGATGATGAGGAAACAGAAGATGAAGAAGATGAGGAGGAAGATGAACCAGCGCCTAAAAAAGGAAAGCAGTTGTCTGTTGTTCAAAAGGCAAAGGATAAAACTCTAGGCAAACCACAGAAGAAGAAACGTTACGTTTTATTCGTGGGAAATCTCAACTTTGAGACCACGGAGGAAGACATTAAGAAACATTTTGCAAAAGCTGGTAATGTCATCAGTGTGCGTATGATGAAAGATAGGAAGACGGATAAATTCAAGGGTTGCTGCCATATTGAATTGGATAATCCACAATCTTACGAGGTACTTTGTACTTTGACATCTCATTTGGCAATGTATTAATAATTTTTTCGGTTGTAATTTTTCAGAAAGCTCTCTCCTTGCACCACACGCAAATCGATAGGCGACAGATCAACGTCATGGTCTCCGAGAACAAAAAGGGCGGTTCTCCCCAAGGCGGAAAGAAGAAAAACAGCGCGAAGGTCAAAGACATGAAGCTCAAGGGCATGAAAAAGAAAGGCTTGTTGGCCGGGGGTCAAACTAAATCGCAGAAACGAAACGCGCGACGCAGGAAGGCTGCTGCAGCTAAGGAGAAGAGCGAGTAAGACTTGATTGGACCGACTAGGAAGTGACTGTTCACACGATGGGGAATTGCAATTTAATTTTGCAACTATGTTTCGTTGGCCGTGAACTGTTTTCACGATTATTGTTAGTGATGTATCACATCTTCATAGATATTATGCAGAGTGAATAATACGGAATTGATTGTAATTCGTGATTTTTTTGTTACTCATTATAATTTTTAACGGATTCTACATTTGCAATAAACGTTACGATTTTCTCGTTCGTACGAAGATGCAAATGACGTAGAAATTATTGGAATAATAAAAGCCTAGTGTAAGGTAAACAAATTGTTTTATTTGAGATTATAGTGTGTGGATGCGTGATTAGTCTGTTTTCATTAGGAATTCTGTGAAACTTTGCCAATATGTTCTCGCTTCCGAGTTGCCAGGCGTAGGGCGGATGAAATCAAACACTACGTTGGATTCCTCAACGCGTCCTTAATTCAGAAGCGATTTTATATCCATTAATTGTTAAAAGTTGAATTTTAGACGATTCAGAAATAAGCTCTTCAGTTCGAAGTTCTGTTAAAAGTTGATTCAAAAAACAAATGAAATGCGATATTTTAGCATAGGCAACCCAAATTACATCGCGTGTTACCCAGTCGGCAGTCGTCCAGTTTTCTCTCGAGCACGTGTTTTAAGAACCAGACATTTTCACCGTTTTCAGTTCCCAACACCCTAAAAACCAAGGTATAGCAGTATTTCTCTAAATTATAGATCCTAACTAACCGTTACATACATTTTAGAGTATCCCTGCAAACAATCATGAAGACCAAGTCAAAAGTCGAAGCAAATGCTGAAAATAAAGAAAGTGAAATAGTCAAGAAGCAGGCCAACTCGACCATAAAGAAAGCCAAAGCAGCTTTGAAGTCCAGCAACGGTACGCATAAATCGCCCATGCTGAACCAGAAAAAAGCAAAGGATGATAATCAGCCAGCTAAAACAGACAAACAAAATGCTAAAATTGACACACCACAAGTAAAGAATGATGAAGCAAAGAAGAAGAGGTGGAAGGCAAATAAGCATAAACGCAATTTAGTCCACACACTGGTGAAGTTAACTGCTGAGAATAATTTGCAGAGGATGAAAGAACAGTTGCCTGCAATTGAAAATGAAATTCAAAACCTGTACTCTAAAACACTTTCGAAATCAGCCAGTAGGAGACTGCGGATGTTGGAAGGGTATGAGAAGAAAATTAAGAGTGGGAGCATGAGTGCATCTAAGAAAGTGAAGGCAAAAAGTTCAACAAAGGTTTCTAAATAATGTCGCGCTTTCCCGTGAATTATTCATTATCACTGGTATTGTTAATCTTCATTAGTTATATTAATTGGAGGACAACATGAAATTGATTGCAATCTTTAAGTGATTATAGATTTGCAAAAAAAGTTACGAATTTCTCGTTCGTACAAGAATGCAAGTGACGTTGAATGAAAATTATCAAACTAATAAAAGCCTAGTATAAGGTACACATGCTGAATTCGTACTTTATTTGTTACCCTCTACAATTTACAACTAATTACACTCTTGCAATAACAATCTTGGTTGCTCCTAATGCGACTAACAAAATTATCGTCTCAATATCAGAAATGTCCGTACGCTTTGAACATATCCATGATGAACTCGTAAGTCACGAAAACAGCAACGTTGAATGGAAACGATCGGACCAGCACCGGCCAAGTGCCTTTGAGAAAATATTGCCAGCCGTGTTCCTGATATGTGATCGTCACGCAGTGCGCCATGCTGCGAAACTTTGGTTTGTACATGTTGTCGGCTTGCATGCGAGATTTTATCACGTCGAAGGGCACGACGAACACCCACGAAATAAATCCTGATAACATGCAACGTATTTCAGCTTTGAAAGCATTGTTATTCGTCTAAATTTACCTGCAGTTCCTCCGGCAAACGATTGCCTCAGCACCTTCTGATTCAAAACGTTGTTGCCGTAATCGTGATTTACCAAAATTTCGTAGACCAAAGTGTAAATTCCGCTGGTGGGACAATCTCGGTACAACATCGGCGTGATACCTCTGAAATACCATTTGAAGCCAGGGCCGTGCCAGATTTTCTTTAAACAATCAATGATTCCCTTCACGTTCGCTTCGTAGCCCGATTTCCAGACTCTACTGTGCTGCGTTTGCATCTGCAGCATGGTTTTCACTAGCTCTGCGGGGCACGTGAATAAAGCTTGCCAGAAACCAGCGAATGTACCTTAAATTAAGAGACGCAGAAGAGTTAGAGATCAGTTGTGCATGAAATTTGTGAGGGTGGAGTATACCAGCTAGAAAAACGTTGCGCTTCCAATTCGGGTCGGTAAGATCTACGCGGTCTTCCTGCCCTTCTTTGCCGATGAACCGCATTGTCCCTCCATAGAAACCGAAGATTATCGCATTGGATGGGCCGACCATCAACGCGGGCAAAACGAATCCTTTGTAAAATCCGCGGATTCCTTCAAGTTTGAACGTATATTTAA
>JARRAA010014667.1:0-18175 GCA_030557295.1 Ecitodaemon sp. MM-2014 | reverse complement strand
TCTTGCTGGTACCACACTCCCCGTGCATCAACATTTTACGTGCCTGACGTTCCTTTGTTGGCGTATTTAATAGGAGTATCTGAGTATCTATTGCTATGCATTGTCATCGCCTCGTCCTCGCTCACCTGAAAAACCAACAAACACCGTGTAACCATCAAGCACAAAGTGCGCGTTTCACAAATTCAAATTCAAATCCATGGGAAAGACGCAACAATCAAAGAGAATGTGCGGTGCGCTCGTGTATGTACACGTTGCAAGCGTCGTGTGCGTGCGTGCGTGTGGTGTCGTGTGGGTGCGTGTGTGAGTGTGTCGGCTTGTGTCGCAGCAACAAAACTACAAATCAAAGAATCCAGACAAATCAAATCCAACCGACAGTCAAAAATTACACTTGGTTAGCTCAGCTTCAGTCAATAGAATATGTTTGGCTTACGTGTCGAACGTCCACATACGGCCCGAACTCGATGGAAACGAGCAACGAGAAACAATTTGGAACCTAGTTAAGGATGATTTTGCTAGGTGTCAAATGCGGCCGATAGCGCAAGAACGTCTGCGTCGTAACAGTTCAAGTCAGAGACCGTTTAATTTGCGTTTTTGTTGCAACAGTTTCGAATCAACACTACGCAAAGATATAAAATTACAACTAACGTGAAGTTGCACTACATTCTACAAACATTTCCAGTGGATACAATATAAACGACTGAATGTGCAATTGATGCTTCTACGCTACAAATCTATGACATACATGCATAGTAACAATATTAAGGTACAAGATTCACAGCTTGGCACAGTGTCCCGCCCACATTCTCCGACGTGTATCGACGAACACAATTCTCGAGCGCGGTTCGCGCTCGTCAAGCAAAAGTATCGATACAGTACACTAGCAGTTAGAAATGCATCAAGCGATCGGCCCCCGTTTGGCGAGACGAGATGATTTCGGTTAACAAATCACTCAGTAACAAATCACAATGTGTATAATTGATCATACGCTATATAGAGGTAGAATTAATTAATAAATTATAATAACAATATTAATAAAGAATTTCTACAAATACTTCTAGCAACAAACACTATATTTTACAAACTAAACATGTATAAAATATATATCAATGTGTTAAAAAAATCAAAATAAAAAGATCTAAATTACGCAGTTATGGAGAGCCTATAAAGTATCAGCAAATAAATACGGTTGCTTGTAACAATATTCCAAATCTCCGGTTGATAGAATCTTCAACACAAACGCATCACAATATGTAATTATAATAAGGAGTAATAACATAAGATAGAAATGTTCAAAATAAATAAAGTATTTAACTACGTATAGATGTATAGTTTGTGTTGAACCCTGTTTTGTAAGTACAGAAGCAGATACGTCGGTACTGCGACCAAAACTAAAGATACCATTCTCTATATAATAATATTGAGCATTTTATAAATCTTCATTCGAACCTCACAAGCTGCTTGAAATTTCTTACGTAACGTCTAATAGTCATCGATCGCGATAAATGTGTATATGTACAAAATGATGATACAGAAAAAAGCACATGATAATCAGTTCTTCTTCATTTGCAAAATGGATGATCGCACCTTACTCGTAAATGGCAACGATTAGATTGACGCAAACGGCAAGTGTGCCTTCTAAAATTCGCACTAATTCCGTTGTTCCAATGATAAGCGTGTATAAAAAAATTTAAATTCTTTACTCGCCGACTAAAATGGCTACCCAGCGAGACGAGCCTAAAAACCTTCGCCCGAATTAATTGCAGATTTTCATTTTGGCTTCGAGCAAACCGATAGAAAACAAATTTGACTAAACGAAAAATGTACAGACGGTGCGGTGCAGCCTTTTGATTCTTTTGGTAAATGCATTCTCGCGAGTAATACGAATTGTGCCCTAAAACTAAACAGATCGTTCCTCGTGAATTCGAAATATGGCCATGCACTGGTCAGATCTACGACTCGCCCACGCGCCTGTGGCTCGTCACTCGGGCGGAGGCGGCGGCGGCGCCAGCGGCGCGTCGTCCACCGGTAACGGCGGCGGCATGCCCTTGCCGGGCGGCGCGACCATCGGCGGCGGAAACATGCCATGCATGGGATACATCGGATAGCTACCGGGCGGAAACATCGGATGGTACATGTTGCTCATCATCGCCGGCGGCATGCCGTGCATCTGCGGCGGGGGCGGCGGATGCGCCATGTGCATGGTCGGCGGGGGATAGTTGTACATGAAGTTCGCCTGCGGCGGCTGAGCGGGATAAGCGGGCGGCGGGTGGTGGTTCGCGTACACGCCGCCGGGGGGATTGTTCGGATTGGGCGGGGGGAATTTGTTATTGCCAGATTTGAAATTTGTGCGCGCGCTGTTATTGCCGTAATTGCCAGGTGTGCTTACCTTGCCAAACGATGTGCGCCCGTTTTGCTTCTCGGGGCCGACGTGATGCCGGCTGTACTTCGACATCTTCTGCGGCGACTCGGAGGGCGAGCTGTTGCGCTCGCGCTCGCGCTTCTTGCCGACCTCGGCGGTGCCGATGTTGCTGATCACCTCCTTCGAGATTTTGATCTTGATGGCGGGCGTGGACGCCGGCGGCGGCGGCTCGATTATCTCCTGCTTGATCTTGTCCTTGGGGATCTTGATCTTGAGGCCGACGCTGGGCGCGGGCGCCATCTCGGGCGGCTGCTGGATCTTGTCCTTCGAGATCGTGATCTTGATGGGCTCGTCGCCGCCGTGCGGCTTGTCCTTGTCGCGATTCTTCGACTTGTGCTTCTCTTTGTCTTTGTCCTTATGCTTGCGCTTTTTCTCCTTCTCCTCGCGACTCTTATCTTTGTCCTTGTGTTTGTGCTTCTCCTTGTTCTTCTTCTTTTTGTCTTTGTGCCCATGCTCCTTGTCGTTGACGTCTTCCTGGGCGGGCGGCTCCTCCTGCGCCGTGCCCGATATCGTCGGTAACGTGAGCACGGGCGTCGCCTCTTTCAATAAATTACTAATTAACGTAGGATTTGTCTCGATGCCATTAACTATGGGCTGAGAGGTAGCCGTGGTGGTGAGCGATGCGCCGGCGGCCATCATCGGAGTAGGAGCGGGCTCGCAAGAGGCTAGCAAATCGTGGAAGTCCTTCGCCGCGTCTTTAGGCATGAATGATTGTTGCGACACTTTCGGCTGGGGCACTTGCTGTTGCTGAGGCGGCTGTGGTTGCTGTTGCTGCTGCTGCTGCTGGGGCGCAGTCTGCATCATGTTGCCGAACTGAATCGGCCCGGAATTGGTCATAGGTCCGCTGGGGAAGTCGTCCAACTCCGGTATGCTGCTGTTCATCATCGCGCTGAGCGCGTGCATGCCGACGCCCGAGTCGCGGAACATGTTCTCGAACCCTTCGGAGGTGTCCTTCTTGGCGGGCCTCGACGCGTCGTACCCGTGATTGGCCGGCTTCTTCGATGGAATGTGCTGATTCTGATGCATGCCGTCGTAGGGCATCTTCGCCGACACGTTGTGTTTGCGCGGAGGCGTCTTCTCCGGCGAGAACATGCTCGGCTTCTTCACCGGCACGTCCTTGGTCTCCGGCTTGACGTTGTCCAGCTCGAAGCTGTAACTGCCGTTGCTGTGACTGCTACCGGTGTTGCTGCCGTTGTGCGGCTCGCTCTTGGTTTTTGGGACGGATTTTTGTGCATTCTCCGGAGCAAAAGGCGACTTTACTTTCATATGCGAGGTACTATTGTTTAATGGCTGTTGCTTCAGGTGCGCACTATTCTTGTCGTGCACGTTCTTGTAGTTGTCGAACCACACTTGCGACGCCGGCGGCGGCTGCTGCTGCTGCTGCTGCGACGAATGCTTGCGAGCGTCCTGCTCCGGCTTGACGCCCATCGCGTGCTTCGCGTCCTCCTGGCCGTGCGGTCTTCGGGAGTCGTGCTTGTAGACCATCATTTTCGCGTCCGCCGAAGACCGCGATCGCGAAGGATCCACGCGCTTGTCACCACTGTAGTGTTCCGCGTGCACGCTTTGCGACGAATTGTTTGTCTCACTATTAGGTTTAATATAACGTTTATCTACTACGTCGTTTTTCACTGCGTCTCTCATATTGTCCTTATTGTCAGTCGCATCGCGGCTAGAGTCACGAAACGAGTCGCGCGGCACTTCACGATGTTCGGGCCTCGCCGGAGGCAAGGGATTAGGTCGCGTGTGCGATTTCAACTTGGGATCACTAGGTGGCCGATGGCTGTGCGGCGCCGCGGGCAGCTTGCCTCCAGAAGAAGAATGCTGCTGCTGTTGCTGCATTTTCTGCTGATGCGCTTGTCGCTCCCGCTCTTTCTTCTCCCTGTACTCTCGCTCCCGCTGCTGCTGCTGCTGCTGCTGGCTGCTCGAACCGCCGCTGCTACTGGAGCTGGAGGAGCCGAGGCTAGCGGCGCTCGTGTTCGCAGAATCGGGCGGCCGCTGTCGATGCTTGTGCTCCTCGCCTAACACGACATTAAAACATTAAACTCCTGCAACGCAGGCGACGATCGCCGCTTACCTGTCTTGTCGTGATGGTACGTCCTGTTGTGCGAGTCTTTCGATTCCGGCGCCGCAGTTTTGCGCGAGTCCGATTCCTATCATAAATTCAAACGCATTGAAAACCGTGGCCCAGAAAGACCAAAGAAAGCGAGGGACTTACCGACGACGAATGACTAAGATTTCGATTAATATTTGGTGCATCGCTGTATGCCATGATTTTCTCTTTCACGCGCGACGGACAGCGGCTGAATATCGCGAGGAACTCCTCCGTCAGCTGCGCCAACAGCTCGGCCGTCACGGACGTGTCCACGTAGGAGAACCACTCGCGACGCTCGTTGGACAGCGGGATCTCCCAGTGCGACCATTTGCACGCCAAGTGGATGCAGAAGCACGCGACCACCGTCGGTTTGTATTGCAGGCACATGGTAGTGAGGTGCAAGCTAAAATTGACGCGTTCGATTGAATCAAACAGTGCGACACGTCGCCGGCTGGCACCGCGCGAATCAACGCTTGCGTTCGCAATTCACCCACCTAGTGCTCGCCATAAAGTACGATGTTTGCGCCAGGTCTTTGCTGGCGCGGACTAGGTGACAACACCGCACGACGTGCGCGTGTGGATGGTCGATAGCCACGTCAAAGCCCAGCGTTTGCAGGAGCACGTTCTCGTTGAACACCAGGTCCTGCGACTGCTGGATGTATCTTCAAGGACAAAACAACAACGCGTTTAGGAATCCGATCTTTTGCTCTCACATGACGTGACTTACCTCTCGGTGTTGACGCCGAAGGCGACATCGCGGGGGTTTTTGCAGATGTTGTGGACTCTAATAACGTGCTCTAATTTGCGCGGCTGCTCCTCGACCTTGGCGGCTAGGAACAAGGCGGCCGCCGCGATCGAATACCACGGGAAATGGGTGAACGAGTGGAATACATAAAATCTATGCATATAAACGCTAGCAGTGTTGATACATAGTTGGGTACTGTGGTTCATATTAAGGAAAATTTCATTAGTGGTCATTAAGGTAACATAAAAAATACTAATCAATTGTTAATTACCTACCATTTGCTCAAACAAACAAAAAGGGTATCATGGGCCAATTTCAATTGAAAAAAAAAGTATAAAAAACTATTCATCATATACTGTCTAGACAAACCTCTAAAGTTATGCACCGATTGTGAGTGAGCTTATCTCCGGATAAAAATAATCGGGCGCAATGTGCTTATATGCAATAAGAATGCGCGCGAATATAAATCGCGTTGCTGACACAAGAGCTCCCACCAGACATAAACAAGTGAACTGAACTACTGGAAAGATTCAGATGTAGATCATTAAAGAGATGTGACCGGATAATGATGGCACATTCTATGAAATTTCTATAAACATAAAATGACATGATGAATCGGGGGGAAAAAACTACAATTATTAGAAACAAAAACACTGATAAGATTATGAAATGAAAGATAAGACTTGCAACTCGTGGGATAGATTTCAAAAAGCAATTCTCTTTTAAAAATTTAATCAGCACTATGCTCAGAATTTCAATTACAAGAATCAAGATCATGATGGTGCCACGAAGGTGGCCAAAACAAAACGTTTGGTAGCGATAAACATAACCTAGAAAGTGAAAGAGACTGCAACAAAACAACACAGAAATGCGTCAATCTAGGCCGACTGAAATGGCTCGCGAAAAACGCTCGGAAGGCTTTTTGGGGCCCCACATTGGATGCCTGCTTGTTGAGCACTCACATGCTCTTCGACAGTGACACCAATCACACATGTTAATGGCAAAAAGGATACACTCTTAGCCGCTGTCCCATGTCCTGTATGAAGTACGCAGCCTGCTGCCGATATGTGAGCTCTTTGAGCGCATCGATCCCGCACTGCCTCGACGGTGTGTTCTCCAGGTTCTCTTTGGTGAAGTACCATTTTTCGTCAGAAGCCATTTACGTGCGTCGCGACACGGCCAGACAGGAGCACTATGTAGATGTCGCTACGTGTCGCGCACCAACAATTGTTCCAACGCATTTAATTATTGTGCGACCTGAAGGCGAATTCCCAACGAAGATGCGATTTAGCGAGGACGCGCGGGGCGGTCGCGGGGCGGCGGCGGGCGTCGCGGGCAGTATCGTGAATTCGCGACGCGATGCGGCCGATCTCCGACGGGTGGCCGTCGCCGTCTTGCGTCACTCGCTGCCTAGCGCGTTTATCGAGTCACTCGTCCGCCGAATATTTGCGTGTCGCGCAGGCGAACGCACGCTCGTCCATCGAGTTACTCAGCTTAGATCGCGCGCGCGAGCATCCCTCGCCACTGGTGCGGTCGCCGGTGCGCTTTCGAGGTAGTTAACTAGCATTAATTATCATACATACAGAAAAGTCGTGGAAATTGATGTTATTCACTGTTTGATGGCCGACCAACCACGGTAAACAACGCAGCGTTTCGCATACTGCTGGATCCTGCGCGCGCACCAAACCATGCACTGTCGCTCCCGAAAAGCCGCATGGATTTATTTGTTCAATTGCGCGCTAATAATTCGCCAGTATTTGTTATTATTGTTAAAATTATTGGCACAAGAGTCACAATCACTGACTCATGCGGTCGTTCCGTTACGTCAATGGCAGAGTCCGCGCAGTGCTGCCATCCGCCCGCGCATTGTAGAGGGCGCTCTAGTCGGATGGTGTTTAGTTATTTGAAAATTTGGACAGATTTATAATTTATTTAAATTTGCGTGTTATTCAGGTAATACAAACATTAATATTCTGTTTTCTAAAAGATATTTATTATATTCTCCCATAAACAAACAGAATAAGGCAAATATTTAATTAAATTTGCTCGAAAACTAGTTATATTTTTAAGAACCAAATATTAAAATATTCCTTTAAAGAAACTACGAATACATATTTATTGTTATAAGCAATAGTATTATTACTTATATTAATTCATTGAATACTGATTTAAAATAATGTTTCTGCAGTTTATTTATGCCTTATTACTTATTCAACAAGTTATAATTTTTAAAAATGTCCATTAATCCGGAAGTAGTAAACTCCCCAGAAAACAGTTGGTAGAATTGCGTCAAGTTTGATTTGCTTCCACCGCCAACAACTGAACCTGGCATAGGAAAGTTAAACAGTGACTTTCGGTCGCAATAGATGCTTACATAGCGACCACCAGAGGGCGCAGTTCCACACAACCCATGCAACCCATACGCTCCTTATTCCCCTTCCAGTTATAATTTTGTTTGCGAGTGCTGCGAGTGTCACACAATTCGGAGCGATTTCGCAACAGTGACTTTCCCTAACCTGAGACTACCGAGCAAACGAAGCAAACCACCAAGCACCAACTCCGAGAAACTAGAAAATCATCAACCTTCAAGCATCAAACCAATAATGCAGCGCAAAACTCGGCTGCGCTTGCAACATTTAGTAAATGGAAAATTTTATCCACGAAATTATGCGGTTTTAATGTGTAAATTAATGATCAAAGGTAACTACTGTAGGCAATTGATTGTAACCCACTAAACTTTCAGGAGACAAATCATCATCATAAAAAATGCAGGCCACCACAGAAAAAACAAAAACTGCCAAGCAGTATTCCCAGCTAAAAAAACAAGTGACCACTGAAATGACAACTCAGAAGAGCTGTGCATATCAATCCTACAAATGTTCTCAAACAGCAATGAAAAACTACAAATATTGTCCACAGCATATATTGTCTGATAAGAGTGCACCCTATAGGCAATGTTCCTACATCTACAGTGGGGGAAAGCCTTGCCACAAGCCGGCATATAAATTAAACAAGAAGGAAGCATCATTTTGCAATGAGCATGCACTCAAAGCACATTTGCTTAAAGCCAAACAAGGCACCCGCATGCAGCCACCCAGGAATGCAGAATCTCTCCTGTCATCATTGTCCCACTATGTGAAGCCAAAGCAGCCAGTCTCCTCAAGTAGCTATAGAACAGGTGATGATGGCACAGCTTTACCAGACATTGATGTCAAACACACTAAGCCATTAGACCCACTGGTAGATATCGATGCATCAAGTGTGATGGCATCATGCAGTGATGTGCTGGACCTGTGCAGTGATTCAGACAGTGATCCAGAGGCAATCACTTTGGCAAATGTGTGGCATGATGCACATGAAGACAGTTCTGAAGATGAAAGCTTGGATTCTGATAATGAAGATGTTCTAAAGTAAGTGGACAATTTTATCTCAAAAATATTTGATATAATTAATCAACATTGTTCTCATAGGCATACTGATGTTCTATCTGCTGAAGAAGTGACAAGAATTGCCAAAGATAAACTAACCAGATTGCACACCTTGTATGTGAATCAATACAGCCACCTGTTTCATCAGCTCAAGGAGAAACGCCGCCAGTATTTGCACGCGATCAAAAAGGAGAAGGAAACTTGCTGCAGCATTAGGAATCAGGTCCTGGAGAGGCCAAAGGACCAGGCTATTTGTAAAAAACTGAAGGAGTACAACCAATATCACAAGAATCACGGCATTGATGCGATTTTGCGGAAGCGCATGATTGAAATGCGGATAAAAATCACGGAGGGGTTGGTCTATAAACCATCCAGTAGTACTTGCAGGTGTATATTCTCTGAGGGCGGGATAAAGTGCACTGAAAGAGCGTTGCCACTTACAAAACATTGCAGGAAACATATTCTTGAGGTGAATTCTTGAAGTATTTGTAGCAAAACCTTGGAAATCCTAAAATTGGGTTTAAAAACACTTAAATTCATCATATCTGAATTTAAAATGAAGTGGTTGGAGCTATTGTTGATAGAAATTTCACATTTTCTCCGTGGAAAACTATTCCTTGGTCTAATCCTAACTTTCTTTTTTTGAAAATACTAAAAATTTTCTCAGTAGTTAACAATACTGTGTAGATTGGACGTTGATTTTAACGAACACTGGAGATGTTGGCATTTGTGACATCAAATCTTATTTTAGGATCCAAATCAAGTCCTCTTCCAATCATGCGGCAAGAAAGGCGGCGAAGTTGTGTGCACAGCAGCTGTAGAAGCAATCTTTGAAAACCAATCATGTCTACTACACAGAGAAATACCAGCAAAGCGGGTTTACTCACAAGTACGTTTCCGAATATTTCCCGATAAACCTTTTTTTTTTACATGTGTAATAAATTTTTAGAAAGACTCCGATTCTGAAGCGGATGACACGCAAGACAACAAAAACGTAAAAATCGAATTTCTCCACCTGCACGATTCCGCCGAAGACGAAACCGATGTCAAAGAGGAGTCTTTTAGTGCCGACGAGGAACCGACCACGGCCGATTCCGCGCCAGAATCAAAAGAACCCGATCGTTTGAATGTCCGCAATAAGGACGAGTCGATGGAGGACTCGGAAATCGACGTGGAAACGACGCCCAACGAACCGACGGTCGACGAAGAAGCGAAACAACCGATCGATGATCGGCCGGCCGATGCATCCGTCAGCTCGAGCGAAAAAATGGACGAGAGCACTGACATAGTCAATTGACCCTAGTTGAGGTCCGAATTTTGCGTATTGTAAATTTTTATTGGCGAAATTAAAGTTATTTAGCTTATTAAGATCGGCCGTGATTTATTCCCCGACGTTTAAACCTTATTAGTGGAAACGCCGCGGATAGGTACGAAAGGAAACGCACGAGTATTGTTTAAACTAAAAAATGAAAAATGATTCTATTAGCTGCAGTTCGCATGTCTCTCCCTTCGCCAACCAAACCTTATAATACAAATATCACGCATATAAAAATATAATACTTGATAAGTAAGTTCGTGATACATTTCCGCGTCGGCAAAGAAACAAAAAGCGCAAGTAGAAGTCGTCGCACTCACATCAAACTGCGCCGGCGAAGCGCGCTAGCCGCGCGCGCAATGCTTCGAGATGTCAATGTATCTATTTCGATAATGGTAAGTAATTTCGAACCGTCGCATATCAATTGAACTTGATACGTGACGCATTAAGTAATTCGGGTGCGATGCGTACGCAGTCGCGTTGGTGCGCGTTAAATGTCTTATCTATATAGTTTTGTTACATTGCAATAGCCACCCTGGGCTCGCAAACGTCGCGCGTACGCGTGTACTGATAAATGTAAAGTTATAAAACTTACATTATGATAGAAAATAGCCGTTAATGATCACATATCGATATTTCCGTATCGTAGAAGACGAAATACTCCCCAGTGTCTCACATCCGCAGCACCCCAGTGGCAGACGGGAAGTCCGCGTCGGTATAAATTTCGATCCCTGTCTACAAGTGGTTCAATTCCGTTACGCCCACGACGTGCCAGTTGCGACACAGCAATTAAAATGTCTACGGTTACGATTAAGTTACGAGTCAGTTTGAATGAACCTTACGAGCTAATTTACAGTGTTCAATATGAGTCGACATGTTTGGCACGCCCCGCTTGCACTCGCAATGAACAGAGGAGAGAAGAGGAAAAAAGAAAAACGCGCGACGCGCAGAAAACAACATAATCGCTAGCAGAAAAACGTTTAAGCAAGAGAAAACCGCCGAAAGTAACTAAATAAAAACGTCTCTTAAGTCTCGTGAAAAATACTTTTCAGGTCGTGCTCGTACATGGCAATCAACGCCATAATGCCGAAGCCCAACAGCAGACCGAGCAGATGCAGGATGCACTGCAGAAAGTTCCCCTCGTCCTCGTGGCCGGAGCTCAACTCCGGTATCATGTCGACGAGGGCGATGTAGAGGAACATGCCGGCCGCCGCGGCGAAGATCCACGCGCTCGCCGCCTCCGTGTTGCCCAGCCACAGGCCGAAGAGATTGCCGAACAGGCAGAGCACGCTCGAGAGCAGGTTGTAGTAGAGGGCCTGCTTCATCGACATGCCCGCCTTGAGCAGCATGGCGAAGTCGCCGAGCTCGTGCGGCAGCTCGTGGCAGAAGACGGCGACCGCCGTCGAGAAGCCGCCCGCCGTGCTGCTGGCGAAGGCGGCGCCGATCGCCATGCCGTCGGTGAAGTTGTGCAGTCCGTCGCCCATGATCACCATCCACGCGACGGACGTGATGCTCTTTGGTGGTGCGTGCACGTGGCCGTGCGTGTGCGAGTGGCCGTGATGGCGGCTCTCGTGCTCTCGCAGGATGACGGTGTACTCGATGCTGTCCGTATCGTCCTTGCTCTCCGCCTTGTGCTCCGAGGGAAGCATTCTGTTCACCTCGGTGCAGTTGGCCTTGCTGCCCTCGTCCGGGCACTCGGTGTGGTTCTGATTGCGCTCGAACTCCGTCGGCTGGTTGTTGTACTCGGCGAAGTTCGAGGAGATGCCGATGTTGTCCAGGCGCAGGGGATGCTTCGCCGCGGTGTCGTCGATCTCCTTGCGAATCTCGTCGTAGCAATAGGGGAACGAGCTGTACTTGTGCATGCATTGCTTATCGGTCGCGTTCGTCAATTGAGTGCTGGTCTCTGGTTTGATGACCTTCAGTCTTGTGGGTAGCTGCAACAACAAAGCGCAACGATTGAAGGGCAGCGCATAAAAGTAGTGGCGGCACGTGAAATTGCCACACATCAATTATTACGCGCAGAGCCGCGCGTTCTCGCTCAATGAAGTAAACAAGTTGGCTCATCGAATAAAAATCCATTTCAATGTCATTCTTTGCATAACAAAAACGCCGATTGCGAAATCGAACGCGAACCGGATCGCGCGTGCATAATATGTGGAGCAATTGATAAAATCGCTGCGATGGGATTCACTCGGCACGGCCATTATAAATCATGAATGCGGCCAGTGTCTCAATTTTGGTAATGTCAGTTGTTTTTCTACCGAGCTTAGCAAGTGCGCTCAGAGTCTGCACGTGTTACATCATCGTAAACGGCGCAAAGCCAAGGACACTCCTGCCAGTCGAGGAAAAAAGTGAAATCAAGAACGCAAATGCCAAACGAAATGAATATAATTTATATTTCGAAAAAAAACCTCACCTTTTCTTGTTGCTGCTTGCGCTTCCGCCATTTGGCGACTAGCATAATGAAACGCTCGACGAAAAAGAAGAGTATCAGTCCGAGCATGGCGACCACACCCTTCCACATGTTCTCGTCGTGCTGGTGGTGATCCTGACTCCCGTGGTGATCGCTAGACATCATCGCGTGCGGCAACAGATGCAGCAACGCGTCGCCGGCCAGGGTGCCGACGGCCAACGCAACCAGGAACTGCAGCAACGGCTGATAGAATCGCTTCTGCATGACTGGTATGACCACCAGGCCGAAGATGCCGCATGCGCTGATTATCACGATCGCCACCATCGAGTACAGCCAAGCGTCGAAAGTCCGGGTGTCTGTTACCACCGTATCCAACAACGGCGTGCCGTTGTCCGTCAAGGTACACCGGCCGATCATTGCGGCCGAAAACAACAAATCGCACGTCTCCATGAACAGGTTGGTGTCATTGTTGCTATTCTGCGTTAATGCCTTTCTCGCATTATCGTATAGCTCATGACGGCTCTTGCACTAAAAAATCGAAAGCCATGAAAACGCGACAAACTCTCGTAACCCGTTAACCTACCGATGTGACATCCACGTGATCATGCCCATGCCCATGTCCATGGTCATGCCCATGTCCGTGTCCACGGTCCTCGTGGTGTTCTTCGGTGGAGCGTCGTTGAGCCGCGTGCCTGTACTCGTCCATCTTAACGGCCACTTCGTCGGTAAGATCAAGTTGTTTGATGATGCGCTGAAACCCCTCGACGCTGATGTGCTCGCCGTCGCCGTAGAGGCGAAACAGCTGTCCGAGGGACGCATCCTCGCTGGTGTTCTGCACGGCGCCTTGGGCGAGCGCCTTCGCGTCTTTGTAGGGTATCCGATTGTCGTAGACCGCCGTCGTGGCGGCGGCGACTTCGGCGTGGGAGGCGCACGGCGAGTGCGTGGCGCAGAGGAAGCAGAATATGCAGACGGACACGAGCGTTTTCGCCATTGCAAGCTGCAACGAGACTAAAAGTTAGCGAGAACTCAAGAAACGCCGGGCGCCTGTTGAATACCGCGGCGCACGGGTTGCGCAACAATGTGGTGTCGGAGCGTGTCTGTCGCACGCCACGGTGCACAGCAATGCACTTGACGGATTAACGCAACTTTCTTTTATTGTTTCCCCCAATCAATAATGCGTGCGAGGTAATCGACTCCCGTGCTAAACAATATTCAATTTGCTACTTAACTCGACAAGCTTAAAATAACCGCATTTGCTTAGGCGTTCGAATGGTTTTCCGTTAATTCGAACGTTTCGAATAATGAGAAGTTTTCACGCGTCTAAAAGTAACGAGATTATAATTAGGATTAGAAATAGAACAGGAAAACTATGGAAGCAATGACATTGGCCCGCGAGTTTTCCATGTAATGCGCAGTTTAAAAAAGGAAATACGGAAGTTTATCGGTTAATGCATTGTTTATTACTGTGCTCATTCGAGGACAACAAAATATTAATTTTTTTATAAACATCAGTGGAATTTTTTTCATCCTTGAACTCCAAGACAATTCTTCAATTCTCAAGTGAGTTATTATCAACAAGGTTGACTATTGCCTTCCAGAGTTAATTTTGGTCAAATAACGTTCTTCCAAAATGATTGACATTCATTTCAAATATATCAGTTTTTGAAAGGAACAAAGTATACTTGTTCAAATGAATAGTTGTAGAGTTGATTTCCACAAAAAATATCAAAGTTTGATCTAAAATGGCTTCATCCAATATTCAAATTGTGGGTTAAGATCAGATCATTCAAGACAGTTTTTAGGTACAACATTAAGTTATACAATTGACTCCATATCTATAATTTAAGTGACTTAACAAAACTTGTTCTTAATAATAAAAAATGGTATAGCACAATGCTTCCTGAGCAAATTAATTTAAGAAGAATTATGTTTAATCTATCTGAATAGTTGTGGAGTCAAATTCGGCGAAGAAAATGTACAATTTCCACTTACAAAAACTATAAAAAGTTAAAATACACAAAATAGAGATTTTCCCGCCAACAAAAAAGATGATGGTAATTAATGGTTTAGCCAATTATAAACTCCCAATTTTTGGCTATTAATTTATTTGCAATGCGCTTATCACACCGCAACTTGTCCCAAGTGTCCCGCCGAAAACAAGTCTATCCAAAAAAGAAAAGTCCCCTTTATCGGGCCACCTAGTACTCCAACATGTCTAATGGAAACCCGATATAAATACTTAACGAGCGCGTCGTTTTATCACGAAAATGTATCGATTGATCCCCATTAACTGCTGCCGGCAGTCCAAATATAGCCACAACAAACAAACATTTAACGAAGTGCACGCAAACAACGAATAATAGGCACGACGGCAACAACGTGATTAATGAACTTACCAAGTTCATGGTGAGAAACGTCTTCGAGATCTCAACAAAGTCGTAAAGTCACAAGTGCGCGATTCGCCCAAAGTTTAAAACTCAACACTCGGCCGCTCTCGTTATTACCGGACTAGTACGCGGCACTTGCACGAGACGCAAGTGCAAGAAGTCCTTCTCGACGACTGAGGGCAAGAATCCTTGCGCGACGACGGCGTTGTGCCGGCGTGCGGGCGTGCGAGTCAGGTGGAAGTCTACTTATTGGGCAAAAAGCTACCTGACTGTCGTAATGTATCAATGTTGCAAGCGTATTTTCAATGTTGATTATGTGATTGCGATTGTAAATCGATTTAAATATATCGTGCGCGCGCGCGCTCGAGTGTGCGGTGATAATGCTTGGTGGTGTGGGAAATGAAATGAACTTACTTGCACACCACCCCGCTGCCACAAAAAAAAGGAGGAATACCTTAAGTGAGGCGAACAACGTGCGCGCACGTCGTTAATTAAAACGCGTGGGATTCCCTTATTTCCAACATATTCGTAAAGGCGGAGCGCATCCACCTTCATTTGTTTACACATCGATTTTTATGAAATCAAAAATTACTCGCAATTTAACAATTGTCGATAAGAGAGTTATTCGAGCGGAACATTTCGAGGGGTTTTTTTTTCAAATTTTGCCGCACGCAGCATGGGCGTGTTTGGCGTTTGTATGTAATTAATGCAGATTTGACCGTTTGGCGTTGTTCGTCTTGCTCGTTCTCGCGACAGGTGCGACATTATGATGCATTATGCATTCGCGGCGCGGTCCGGCAGTTGCGTAGTCGTAATTCGTATTACATGTTTAGAAACGATATCACGATGTTCGTCACATTTTAATGGGATTGATGGCATTATTAAGTAACGTGCTCAATATCTTGCAAGCGTGACAAGGTCGTTGCTTCTGTCGTTTCGCGGTACGCCTTGGAGCCGCATAAAAACAATAACAAAATACTAACACGTACGAACATATCTGAATATTAGCGTCTGAGAAAATACAAATCTCCTTTACCTTTCATTCACCCAGGATTTTCAATTTTTCTTGTAGAAATCATAACTTTTTCAAAAAAAAAAAAAAAAATCATTGGTGAATAATCTATGATTTTGGTTAAATTGGCCCTAAACGAAATGGGAATTACAGGTGTCCTCCTTTGTAAGAGCTTTTCAGATGGAAAATAAATTCGAAGGTAAAAACAGCAGAATTAATTAATTGCCACTATCATCATTTGAGGACACGCACCAAATGAAAATGATTACAAATAATGAGTGAACCTATTGCACATGTTAATGTGCAAAATTAATTCGGAGTTAAAAACATTAAATATGATAACTGCTACCTTTGAAAATGCAATTGACCCATTGATTAAGGGTCACTTGGTATACATAAAAGAGAAAAATTTCAATTTTGTGTATTTTGAACTAATCCGTTGAACCCACATTGAAGTTTTTACATGAAAATTACGAACTATTGATTAATATTATAATTTCAAGGCCATTGCTTTTATCATTTCGCGGTACGCATTCGTGCACACAAGAGATAAACAAAAGATTAAAAATACGAAAAAAAAATTAAAAAGATTATCCAGGCATAGCAATATTATACAAAAAATATTAATTACAAAACGTCCTTTGTCATTTCGGCGCGCGGCGTGCGCAATGAAAACGAATTACCATAAGAAAATGTATGGAAAAAACTAAATTTAAATAAATTTTATAACGCTCGAAAAATTATACAAAATTTTAATTGCTAATTTCGCATTCTCGACATTTATTCAAATATTGTTGTCGCTAAATACATCAGTATCGAATAATACTGTATGCAAAAACATGTTTTTTCATGTTTCGCCGCTCGTATAGACAAAACACAATTATTTATTTCTTGTATGTCGCGAAACATAAACCGTACAAAGTTACACATTCGCAAATAACAATATTGTAAAGCATGTTAACGCCGCGCGCAATTACGTAAAACCAGCCGGTAATCTAATTTTTATGGCAAAATATTGTAATGTCAAGTCTACGGTCGTGAGTGAATGACCAACCGAAGCGATGGAAACCTTAACAAATAATTATTGAAAACAATATCGGTTTGTGTGCGTTTGCGTGTTATTTACGGTCGCATTGCTATCTACAAGCGTTTTCTCGTTCGTCATTTTTATTTCGGTGGCAAAATGGAATATTTCTACGAACGGATTTGCGGAGAACGTTGGCATGTTGCGCAAGAAAACCTTTAATGTGAGACGCGCAATAAATGTTGTTAATTTTTATCGTGAAATGTACTTCCCATTGTTTTTCATAGCCGATTCCTAGATGTCTAAAGAATGTACGCAAATTTACTATGGTTGTTCCCCTTTATTGTTGCGATAAGCTTTTGTTTTGTACGGTTTAATACGTTATTAACATTGCGATCTCACACCCGTCAATACGTGAACTAAATAACGAAAATTAGCAATACTTTTAGATTAAACTGCTTGTAACTGCTAGATCATTAATTATGCTTATGAAATGAAAAATAATTAATTAAAATTTAAGTTCATTTCCCTTGATTAATCCTCTTTATGACTTTGATAAGCTTTTGTTTTGTGCGATTTAACACGGTGGTATAACTCAACAATATCTTACTTCCCACTACGCAAACCTTCGAATCGAATCGAAATAACCACAAATTTGCCCGAATGTCCTCCGAGAGCAAGTTTATTGAATAGCTTTTTTACGCCGATATAAATACAACAATATTTATATATTAACGAGGCGCATGCATGTGATTAATGAACCCAGTTCGTGAGGAGACTTCGAGTCTTCGAGTTGACAAGTCGGAAGTGTGCAATTCGGCCGCTTTTCTTATTCGACTAGAAACGCAAATGTAAGAAATCTACCTGCCCGTCGCAATATATAAATGTTGCAAGCAAATTAATGTGTAACAAATTCGAATGAAAAGTGGCATGGAACGTTGCGGGGCTTTTTATCCCTTTACATGTTATTGCTGTGGCACTGCTATCTACGAGCGTTTTGCCGTTTCTTCACCGGCAACAAAATGTGCGTACAAATTACCATGAACCTATCAATTTTAAACATTTGATAACAATATGATTACCGATAAAGCAATTGAGAAAAATGTCGCGACGCGCAATAAATTTTGTACGTTTCTATTGTGGAATGCACGTTATTGTTTTTTCTTGGCCGATTCCTAGAACTAGATTGTAAACTAGTTTCCTATTGTTCTCCTTTATTACTATAAGTAGTTTTTGTTTTGTGTAGTTTAACACGGTGGCACTTTTTATTGTGTTCATTCTTCTTCACAAGATCTTACATCTATCAATGCGTAAACTAAACAACGAAAATTTGATATAAT
>JARRAA010014658.1:0-12533 GCA_030557295.1 Ecitodaemon sp. MM-2014 | reverse complement strand
TTCTGCGCACCGAAACAAAACAACAAACGATAATATATCTTACTAGCAAATTCCGTTTATCTAGATCTGTTCCTGTAAAACCACGCGTATAAATTACTAGTTTTCCTCTGAATATGGTCGGCGGCTGCCATTTGCGGCGAGCGTACAGTTAGTCCAAATATTCCTTCGGTTTCGAGTATCGAAACCATTTCACGAATCGATCTTTTAAATACCCAAATAACAATAAGACGAGATGGGATGCAAAGCGTCCGATCGAGCGAATTCCGTTACGTCCTCGAGCCGGCGAGAGTCATGCGCGGACGACGAGAGGATTATTACGGCCGCGGCGGCATCGCCGACCGCGCGGCGCTTCTTTTTCTTCGTCGGCGCGTCCGCGATGCCGCCGCGGATGCCGTCGCGTCGCGTCCACCGTTCGCCGCGTCGCCACTCGTGAAGCCCTCGGCTCGCATTAAACGTAAAAGTCTTTACCACATTTTAATAAACAATAAACAAGATAGTTTAGTGGTCACAAAAGTCAGTCGATAGGCTCGATTACCGGGTTCTCTCCCGCTATCTGTCCGCGCCGGTCCCGAGCGTCGAATCTCCTTAATTATGGTTATTTCTCTTTGTTATCCCGTGTTCCCATTTTCTAAACGAGCTGCCTAAATTATTTTACGACGCCGAACACAAACTTTCATTTAAAATTCTCTATAATATAAAAAGCCGGCGCGCGGGGACAACGGCGACAAGGAGACAAAGACGAGACGGGCCGCGCTCGTCGCGAGAGCGAGGGCCGAAGGCGAGAAGCTCGCTCTTCGGCGTCGAGTTTTATACTTTCTGATGGGAACCTTGCCGCCGGACCCGGCGAGCGCTCTCGACGCGCGCGTGTGCGTGCCGCGCATTGTTCTTTTCTCTCCAGGGTCAATTAATTCATTTCACCGCAGATCGCTCTTTAATGGCGCTCCACTTGCGGCGCGTGTGTCTCGAGGCGGAAATATTTTCAGGCCGATCTATATACGCAACCGATCAATCAAAATCATCGCAATCGTTTATATGTTATCATGCGAAAACCCGTTCCACTTAGGGCGCTTCGGCCTCGGCTCTGCGGTAAACAATCAATTTAACATTAGCCACTTTCACGGGCAATTCGTGCAACATTAAAGATCATAATTTCAGTGATTTAATAACGCATTATCTCGGCTTTCTTGCATTGTCGTTAACGAACTCGCGCGCCGGCCGCGGGTAATGCGCAGTATGCGGCGTATTTGTATTGTGGTGGTTTTATTACCCGCAAACGCGCGCGTGTTTAGTCTTTATTGTCAGAAATGTTTTATAAATTCCCCCGGCGTTGGGAACCGCTTGCGCCGCGCGCGTCGGTGATTAATTGATGTCGGGCGAGATTTATGAGGCGTTTTAGCGGCCCCAGAGTCCCGAAAGTCTCCGCCTTCGAATCGGAATTGTTTCGGTGAGTTCGATCCATTAGCATAATTTGCGATGCCGCGCGCGCCGCGTTTTAAAACGATTCGTTCGAACTCGTTACCGACCGCGGCCGACCGTCGCCGCGACGCGCAGGCGCGGGCACCCGAGATCCACAAAGAAATTGCCATAATAACTGTAAACGACCCCGAAGTGCGACGTCCGAAGAAGACGCAATTAGTTTGTGGCGCTACTAGGGGGCAGCAGATACTCCGCTGGAGGCGGGCGCGCCCGGGGTGTCGCACGCACGCCGCGCGGTGCCCTGGGACACCGCGCCGACGCGCGCCTTCGTAACTTACCAGGAGTCGCTCGCTCAATTCTTTGCTTTTATTCTCTTGTCCGGTCTTGTATGTTCGTGGCTCTTGCGTGCCAGTCGGATTTAATGAATGCAATCCACGATCCACGGTTGCTCGCCTCGTCGACCTGTTGTTTTTCAGCGCGGCCAGCCTATAATTTTTATTGTCACGGCGCGAAGGAACCTAACAGCGGGATAAAAGCGTTTCGCCTGTTTCGCCTTGTACTTTTATATTGTAATCTCATTCTTTACTTTTATTCGTCTCTTTGTTGTTAAGGATTCATTATCGTTGATCATCTGAGCGAAATTTAAGATAATCGCTAAGCAGCGCCGCAACTTTTCGTTCTCAGATTTAATCCACGTCGATTTTAAATATTATCTTCCTTTCAAGTCATTTGGCAGCGAAGCGTAATTGGCGTGCCGGTTGTAGAACACATGTAGCGGCCATTTGCGCTGGCGCAGCGACGGCGTTGAGGAATGATAAACAATTGTCAATTACACTGATTCCACCGCGTTTGACAATACACCAACGTTCGCGGCTGTCGTGTTAGTGCCGGCTTTGTTAGCTGTTTCATTAGAAGGCCGCTGACATTCCTACAATCGGGTCCAGTGTAGCAGTGTTCGTCCGTATTACAACAAATATCCCTCGAATTCCCATTGCTGCACTTATCATTCGCGTATCTCCATTGAATGAGCCTCTCTTTGCTCGCCGCGCCGACTGGCATCGTTTCACTGGACGCCCGTGCAGCCATTGACCAATTATTTATTGGAAGCAACAATCTATGCATATTTGCATTTCCGATAGCGGACATATTTTATAACGAAGCCTTTTATATCTTTTAGCTCTTCGCGAAGACATCTCGACGCTTGTCATACGGGTAATTAATAAAGCATGCCAACAGGACGAAACAAAAGCTGTTGATGGCTGATTCTGATTTCACGTCCACCGCGAAGTCGCGTCAAGTTTTTCGCTGTTGCTTTGGCTTGTCAAGGACCTGCACATTCATTACAATACGCTTTTTGCCCTCGACAAAATCCCAAGACCCCAAGGCGCTTATTATTTTAAGTACACGTTATTGCAATTTTCAATTCACTCACAATTTACATCACTTTCCTACTTGTTACTCTAGTTTATATGTCTCGCAATTAAAATCTAAAATATATTAAAATCCTCATTGTCTAATTCGAGGTGCGAATGAAAATTGTAAAAAGGTGCTAAAAAGGAAGCGTCGGTAAATGTTGTATGCTACCATTACAACGAGTGGCATATACAGCTGACGTGGTAACGGCGGTGAAGACATCAACTTGTTTGTCTCTCATTCGAGCGCCCACTTGATAGAAACATAAACACCCACGAAGGGCCTAAACGACGACTACTGACAGACCGAAGAACAGGTAACACACACCTACGGGCACGGTTTCATTCATACGCGCATTACAATACGATCGGCCGAGAGCCGCGAACTGCGCCGGTCCATTTGGCTCATGTTTCGCTTCGTGTGTTAGTGTTACAAACAATCATGCACGTAGGAATCGCTCCGCGAAGCGTAGGTGGACCTGACGACTACCGAATAACTACTTAGCGTTTACGCTGCCGCGATTGAAATCATTTTTTTAACTCAAAGTCCTAAACTAATTCCATTGCGCAATCACGCTGACATATGCATCAACTAATACGTCCGTATTTAAATGATCGAATTGTCCGATAAGCTTTAAAAATTGGGTGTGCAGGTGCAAAGAATACAATTATTCGATTACCGCTAACGGGGGGGGCTTTGCAAGTTGTAACGTTTTATCATTAGAAGTGGGTCGCAAATGCGCGTCCTGTCTGCTCCGCCGCCATCCAATAAGTTCGTCGCCGCTCCCGCAGCCGACATTCAATTACAAGTTTTCCGCGCGCATGACAATAATTAATAGTGAGTTGTCACCTTATAGGCTAATCTCGCCGATCCGATCGTTTACAAATGCTGACGTCGATAAGCGCGACGTCGGAGTGAGCCGAGAAGCGTGGAACGAAACAATCAGTCATGTCGAATGCAAGAATACTTCTCGCGTCGGGCGTTTACGGTCCTTAGAACGACGCGTGTGTTTTCAGAGGCGGGCGATTGAGGTTCACGCACTTCGGATGTTTTCCTGAATATTTTAAGTAATTGTTGTGAAAGTGGAACAAGTTATTCTTAAATTAATGATTTTTAGTCGAATATCTAATAAAACGCTCATTACCTATTACTATACCCAATACAACCCATTTTCTTTCTAGATTTTATCTATTTAAAATAAAGAAACATGTGGACGATAAAACGCTCAACACTTATTACACAGCCCAAAATATAGGTAGAATTATTAGGACGTTATTATTGGGAAATGTTATTGATTGCAATTTTTCTTTCGCGGTGGATAACGAAATGAGGGGCGCGACAATGAGTTCAGACTTGAGGCATTTTCCGACACTCGCGCCACTCGCACAGCAAATTGTCGTCGATTTCCTGAATACGTATTAGTAGGAAATGGGTCGACTGCGTAGCGATTAAATATCCGCAAGAATTTATGAGCAAATTATCTCCTGTCACTCGAGGGTTAAGTGATTTACCGCCGTTGTGCGTCAGTTCCTCGACTTACGAGACGCAATCGGAAAGCAAACAATGATGGAATCCAACACACAAATATCGAATGATGGCAACAAAAGCCATCGCTGAAACTTATTTGTTTGCGCCGGTTGCTGAGTGGCTGCGTGTTCGCGACAACCTAATTACTTTGCTTCGTCCTCGCCGGCTTTTATGCTGTCGTCGCCTCCGCCAAACTCTCCGAACGCATTTTTATTCAGCCCCCCGACGGCGGCACAATATACGCAATCCGTGGCGCGAGGCGAGGCAGCGAAAACTTTGCGCGCGCGATTACTGAGGGACGCGACGGCGACGCTCATTCACTTTGTTGATTATCTAATAAGCGTTCACCGTTGCGTCGTTTCGAATGCAATCGATGTGTGCGAGTGTGCATACCTAGCGGCAGTCATCCTTCTGCCGCCAGGACCGTCGCCGCGCGCAGGATAAAGGACACACCTACAGCGAAAAAATCAAAGGCAGCCGTGTATTTGTTTACCACGTTTTGCTTGTTTAGCGCGCGCATAATAACAGTGTAACGTCGCGAAGCGCGCGCCCTACCAGCGCGCCAAAAGAAATCATGAAAAACCTGGGTCATGCGATGTCAGAGCAGAGCGAGGGAGTGAGTGATAATAGACTTTCATTTCACAACGAGACCCTTCTTCTGACATCCAATAAAGACCCGTAGCAGGAAAAAAATATAAAAGAGGTTGAAAGAAAATATGTAATTATAAGAAAAGCTGGATGAAGAGAGTCGTTTTTTGATGAAGCAAAGGAAAACCTTTCTGTGAGAGTTCAATCAACTATTGAAGTCTTTTACAAGATTAGCATGCGCTTTTTTCGCGAGCGTAATTTCCAATCAATCGCTGACAAACGCGTTGACGGATGACAAAATGTTTTTGAGAAATTTTGCCAGCAGCGCTGATAATGTTAACGTGCCCACGAGCATCAAGATTGTAGTTGAACGTGCCACATTGACTTTATAAAAATAGAGATCTGTGAGATTGAAGATCATTAAATTTATATTAGCGAGCGAGCGAAACAAAACGCGTAAAAGATGATTGTCCCGGCGAGCAACATAAATATTGAATCGAGCGCGATCAGCATTGTTGGCAACCCGCTGAAAGTGGAATGTTAACGAAGCCATAATTGTTGTTGGTCGTGCTTATTATTAACTAGACACGGCCGAAGCCTCCTTTAACAACTCTTCCGCAGCTGCGCGTTCCGTGGAACGCGCGATGCGCGATGGCCAGAAACACAAACATCAAATATTTGCCCGGCGCGTCGCTCCTACTTACCTTATAACAATATAACTCATTAGAGATATTCAACATCTTCGTCTACCTTTTACGCGCAGCACACATGCGTGCACAACAAATGACGCAAATGATGTGTGGCGTACGTGTGCGCAGGAATCGGTGCTTCGTGATTCTCCCGCGCGCCGTCATTATGATCACGTCTCTCCTCGTCCTAGACGCCCGGCGCGATTATTTGAACAACTTTTCGGGGGCATTGTATCGGCGCGCACAATGTGGGGGAATGTATTGCTCATTAGGGATTGTCAGGAGCAGCGACATCGACGGCACAATATCGACCGAGAACAATGTTGATGCGTGATTTGAGACAACGGGGGGTTAGTTTACACAATTTACCGACTTGCAAATCATAATCTATGTATGCGGTGCAAGGCGGCTCTCGAACCGAACTAACTTAATCTTCGCGCTGCACTGCGGAGCGCTCGAAGCGTGCGACGAAAACACGAATGCGACAATGCGAGGAAATCGATTTTAATAATATGATTTGCCTCCCTTCGAGCGGTCGGCATTCTGGGGCGCGTCGGGCGCTGCGCGTCAGAACAATGTAACCAATTTATTGTAAGGAATTGTCCCAGTGCGAGTACACGCCTGCGAGTTACGAGCACTTCATATTCAGACTGCGCGGAAAAAGGGTTCTCCGCTCTATTCTCTGTTCTAGTTGCGTCGATTGAACAATTGTTCGGATACAACTAGCACGTTAAAAGGACGATCGTTTTATTCCATTGTCTATCACAATTCTAACAACCTATTTTCCCGCGTTAAATGTAAGTTCTTGATGTTTCTAGGCGAGTATCAGAATTAAATTTAATACACGATACATTTAAAAATCTCAATTTGTGTGGACATTGAATTATAGAACATACCATATTAGATTAAATTGAAATCAATATTGATTACACGCGGATACAATTTGAATAGATTCGGAAGCTGTCGATTTATTATAATTATCATTTCCTCTTTAGCGAGCTTTGTTGAGTACAGTAATTTCAAATCGCCATTAATAACATCCAAATCAACATAATTCTAAACATGAAATATTAATTTATTGTGAATCGGATACAGTCAAAGCAAAACCTGAAACCAATCCAATTTTGAATCAAATGTGTTCGAAACTTTTTTTTTATTAGATTAATATTTCATCGCGAATCATATCACTAAACTAGTAATTTCTAATTTGTTATCTATAATTATTCACGTATGCAGGTTTTTGTTATAATTACTGATTTCCATGTTGATTTACTGAATATACTTTGTTTCGTACAATTAGTGAAGGAACTGTATCAAGATTCCAGCATCAAGATCTGTGGCGTGTCCTTTCCTTCAAGTCTTTTTAGTCGAATCGGTTTCTTTTATATTATAATATCAAACAGGTTTTCGATACGACTTGATGATGATAAGAAAAGCGTGTTGCTCTTCATTAATCCGCCGGCGAATGCACGCACATTAGCCGAAGATAAAAAAGTATCCACGTATCCACCATCGACGGGTGTTTATCTTCATTAATTGTAGTCAAGGAACAGTTGGTTGAACGCATTCGATATTACATTCAGGTTCGTGTAATTAGAATGCGGCGACGCGACGGCTTTTTATAATGTTCACTGGGTTGTCTAACTTTAGTAAATATTGGTCATGCAGACGTAGCAAGTTTTCTGCACCTGTTCTTCCTTTCTAGGGAAGAAACAATTACATTACTGAGTTTTAAATTTATGCATTTAATAATAGATTTAATGTGGGCAAAGTTTAACTGACAAAATAAAAGAATTACCAATTGTAAGAACAACTGAAATAAAGTATTAGGTTGGGTGATAAGTAGTGAGCGTTTTATCGCCCGCAAGTTTCGTTTTTCTACAATAAACAGAGATGAGAAGTTAGTAAGCTCATTTTCCTATTTAGCTCATACCTATTTAGTATCATACTCTCTCTGTTTATTTCAGAAAAACGGAAAATGTGGACGATAAAACGCTCATTACTTATTACTCAGCTCAATACTTAAAAATACACTTAATGCGGGCAATGTTTAACAAAAAATTAAAAGAACAACTGAAACAAAGTAAGTATTTAACTCTTTGGTGTTGTTTCGTTGTTTTTTGTTGTTTTGGAATTTCAATCCAATTCCAATTATTCGAGTGACAAATTACGAGTCAAACCGAACCTTTTTGGCAGTCTCGCGACAAACGAAGGTTCGGCTGAGGGTCGCGCGTCGTTGTTTTTTAAAATGATCAAACCACATGCAAATGCCATGTTTTAAATACCTGTCGCGGCAATGCCGCCACGATAGCGCAGTCATTAGTACACTTCAGTCGGGCACAATGGCAGGAACATTCCCCACTAATAGAACGACCACCTAACAGATTAAGCTACTCGCATTCTTCTTATTTATGCAGCCGCGGTCTCTCATACATTTATCTGGAATTGCACCCAGATTCTTTTACCTCTCCGCGGCGTTCCACCAGCGTTTTACATTAAAATATTTATAAAAGCCGATCGCCAACAGCGAAACAAAAGGTTGCCTGCGTTCTATACGCTAATCTCTTGTCGGCGGCAAGAATGGCACCTTCAAAGAGCGATGTCATCATTTCAACTAATAATCACTAATCATTGTGCTACATTGAATATGCGTGTTGGATTAGCGATTTCGGCCGCGCGGTGATTATAAATTTACATTTTATTTTAGTTGTTACATGTTTCCAGCTAAACGCGAGGATGGAATTATGTTGCGCTATGCTTTGATGCAAGCCGAAATAGTTGTCGCCTCCGACGCTCGTAAATACCAATTGGCAAGCGCATTTCATCCTTCGGCAGATATTTTGTTTCGATCAGGAAAACCTACTTATTTTTATCAGGACAATCCAATTTCATCTCGCGTGTTTTATTAATGTTACTTCTAAGATGATTTAGAGCCCGATTGAAGCCGATCGGTGATTTGTAACTCGACATAAATATGCGGATAAGTGGATAATAATTTTCCAAAGTTCTATCGTCGACCGATACCGAACATTCCGATTTCAACCTAGACTATAGCGGGTAGCACAGATAATATAAAAAACGAACATCGCGGCGTCTCAAATATTTTAGTTCGAAATTGTCAGTTATAAATTTACAAGGATCGAAGCACCGTACGACATGGCGAATGCATTAAACACACACACACATTTTATAAATGCCTACGCTTTTATAATATTTCACCGAGAATCTTGATTTTTAAATTAATTTAAAAGCGCCAATGGGTTACTTAATTACAAACGTTTGGTCAAGTTATTAGGAGGCAATGACATTTCTGGAATGCATATCGTACCACTGGAAATGAATTCGTAATAATCTAATGATTCTTTACACCTGCGTTTCGCTTTTTATGCGCATCAGCGAGTGGGATCCTGCGCTCATCATGTGTAGTCCTGCGCCTGCAGAATCGGCATATTGTAATCATCATAATCACGCTGCAGTCATCGCGATGCGTGTCTCGTCGGTCTCCTCCGGCGCGTCTCTTTTTCCTCACAGTCTTCTCGACGCCCCCTGGCATCGGGCGGTCGCGCTTTTTACGCGCCACTCTAACGGCGCAAGGCACTGGAAGGCGCACAATTAAAATTGTATGTCCCCGATTGTTCTGAATGGACGAGCAGCTTCTAACTACAATAATAAAGTGAAATATATGCAAGCCTGCGGCGTAATTATACGTTTTACAAATTACGATCCAGATACAGTAGCATTCCACAAGACGTGTAGAGGCGGTGCCATAATTATTCATTTCACTTCACTCACTATTTGTTAATAGATTTCTGTCTGTCTAATGTGAACTCGAAGTTAGTCTATTTCGGAGGCGGGAATGATTGGAAATAGCTCTTGGCTCGGTTTAGGTAAAAACGTATTTGTTTGGCTAGTAGATGTTATGATCTGAAGATATCTCATTCAACTTTATCGAAATCTGCTGATCTACTTGCGGTATTCTAATTTTTCAAGATATAAAACGTAATTACATAATTGCGTTTATTAAGTCTTCAATCTGGACAAAATAACGAACAAGTGAGGCCACTCCTGCTCAGGTTAGTGTTACGATCCCATCCATAACCCTTTTGACAAGCTAAAGCATATTTATCTAACTTTCCATTAGCGTTGACATCGCAAAGGTAAAATACTTTGCAGTGAATGAGTAAATTGTCCAAATTTTCACTAGGCAAGGAAGGATCATGGACATATTCTTCATGCGGCACTGAGTCATCGGGGACCACGTAAATTTTATCGATAGGGTCAAATCGACTGTACTGTGGAGAACTATAAAGTGCGTTTACAAATTTTCCATTATGTCGCTTCATATAAAGATACGGGAATGACTGGAAATAGCTCTTGACTTAGTTTAAAGAAAAACATATTTCCTTTGCTAGTAGATTTTATGATCTCACAAGATATCATATTCAGCTTTATAGAAATCTGCTGACCTACTTCAGGTATTCTAATCTTTAAAAATATATGACGTAATTACATAATTGCATTTATTAAATCTTCAATTTCTGAACAGGGCAACTTCAATGTTCGGATTGATTAGTATATAGAAATGTTACAATAGGCATGAATGTTTCTCCAATGTTTTCATCGTGACTAACAAGTAAGTCCACTCCTGCACAAGTTAGTGTTACGATCCCATCCATAACCCTTTTGACAAGCCAAAACATATTTATCTAATTTTCCATCAGCGTTAACGTCGCAAAGGTAAAATAATTTGCAGGTTTTATCATTTGTTTTGGCAAAGAATCCTCGTGCACTGCAAGTGAATGAGTCCAAATTGTCCCAATTTTCAGTAGGCAAGGAAGGATCATGGACCTCTTCTTCATCAGACACCGAGTCGTCCGGTACGACGCAGATTTTATCGATGGGGTCAAATCGACTGTACAGCGGACAACTATAAAGTGCGTCTACAAAATCTCCATTATCTCGCTTCAAACAAAGGTAATATCGCTTGTTGTTTTCATCACTGGTGTCATCAAAGCGTCCTTTAGCAGTACATTTGAAATGTCTTGGGCACACGTAGTGTTTGGTGCAATGCTTTTCTTTGGGATGAAATCTGCTTGGTGGCGGGCATGTAAATTGAATTGGGTATAATGCACCATGGTGGTTTTGTCTGCATTCATAGTATTTGCTACAGGAAGGATCACTGACGTCATCATATAGTCCTGGTTTCTTACAAACGAAATCTCCATCATCATATTCTCCAGAAGATTCGTCGGAGTCAGGTTGGCATTTGTATACGGATGAGCAGTGTTTACTGTTTTTGTCGAAGAGCGTTCCCAGAGGACAATCATAACTTGATTTTATCCACCTTCCCCCTCCACCCACTTTACAAGTGTAGTAGCGTTTGCATGAAGAATCGTCATCATCCGCAAAAGATCCGATGGATGAGCATTCGAAGTTGTCGTCCGAATATTTGCCGGCTTGCACAAGTTGTACAGCCGCTACCAAAGCCACCTGCGATATCCAGCGGGGTAATTAATAAATATATTTAAACCCTATTAATAAGCACTTACAAAAGACGCCTTGAAGATTTTCATGTTGGACTTTGTGAAGGTATGATGATATGCCTCAACTGCTCGGGAGCTTTTATATTAAAACAAAGCAATACCCAAGGCAATTATGCAATTATACATAAATATTGATAATGGGCTTTATTTTAAAAAATATTTGCGGGAATAAAATGCATATTTTATGGTTCGTTATGAGGCAATAATCGTCAGCACTTTATTTTTGTATGTAATCACCATAATTTTAAATAAATTAAAGAAAGTAATAGACATTTATTGCACAATTAAAATGTGAGGACGAACTAAATTTCAAATTCCAAATACCTACGAAAGTATCGACGAATAGTATAGCAGCTTTTGGCAATTATTCAGTAGTGCACATGAAAACCCGATTGCATTGGCTATTGGTGTATTTTGTAAATATACATTTTTGTAGTAAAATGAAAGGAATAAGTATTATCCGCGGTCGAATCAACCGTAAGTGGACATACTGACGTAATTATTAAAATGCCAATAACCTAAGCATGAAAATACTCTCGACATTTAAGGCGCTGTAACTATGAGACAATATGTGGTCTATTAATGTTGATGATCACTGTTGCTGGTTGGAATAAGGACGCCATGACTGACTTTACAATTAGGTTGTGGTAAAAGTCCTGGTGGAGTCCAGAGAGTAAAAGTGCAAGACCTCTCATGTCCGTTACATCGTGGTTCTTGGTGCTTCCGTCGTACCTCAGCTCAAACCATGCAATATCCATGTCAGTACCTTAGTAACCGCCCCTAAAGAAATTGTCTGTAGGAGGCGGATCGAGGATAGCTTCCACAGCGTTATAAATTACGTGGATGTGATTCCGATAACTTGGAGGCAGAAGTCTTTCTTCTTACATGTACACTGCTTGGCAAAAAATTGAACTTACGCTATCGACACTATTGTCATTTAGTTGTTGTCCAAAGATTAATAACATGATTAGACCTTTTAAGTTCTTGGTTAAGGACACATGGTCAGTTTGTGGCGGGTCAGAATTTAGGCACTATTCTTCATTTCCGTGAATGCTGCTTGTTTCCGTACATAAGAATGACAATGGTAAACTGAAATATTTTGAAACGTTTTGACCGCGGTTATCAACAAATTTTAAAAAATGTATAACTCATACATACTGAAATTTATCCAACGTTAGTTCTCTTTGACTGAGGTCACGAACAGAAATTTGAAAAATTTAAGTACACATGTGACTGTATAATTAGGTATTTCATTGGTAATTAATAAATATGAATTGTAGGGGCATACATTTACAAAATCTCCACGATAATGTTTAGTTAAAATTAAATATACAGCTGTTGACCTTTAGTTACTGTC